>BQNB010203586.1:0-10753 GCA_026074375.1 Tanacetum coccineum | reverse complement strand
GCATTCGGCTAGGATCTGTATTAGGGTTGCTATATAAGTGTGTGCTATCAGACGAATCACAAGCCCTTACCATTGATACCAAATTTACAAGGTCGTCGAGTAATACCTTTTGTTCACTTCATCAACAACGACCTTGCGTATCTAAGTGGTGGTGTCTCAAGCCAAACTTATGCAACTTCAGTGACAAAGACAATAGATTATGGACACATCAAATGGATAGAAGACTTCATCCCAAATTCGACGTGGAGTCAAGTTCCGAGTGTCTACGACAAACATGCATTATGGGGCATCTCTCACTGGAGGCGAAAACGTCAACAATTATATGGATTTGCTGTAAACAAGGAATCTGCTTGTGATGTCTACTCCAGACACAGAATCCTTGTTGTTACAAAGCTTAAGATTGTTGAATGGCATAATTACAAACATTTGGATTGGATCACTATTCATAAAGACAAGGACAAGCTGTACACATTTAAAGAAGGTGATTACAACAGACTTCGCCTTCAAGATATCAAAGACATGCTGATTCTTCTTGTTCAAGGAAAGCTGACAAATCTTAACGTTAAGGAACATCTAGCTTTGGGTGTCTCACTGTGAATGTTTACAAGAAGCATTGTCCTTAGAAGGCGTGTGGAAGATATTCAATTAGGTGTCGAAAGTTATCAAAAGAAGCTTAACATATACAGCATACTCCAATCCCAAAGGCTTCATATACCAGAATAAAGACATGAAGAATAGATTGATGCGTATTGATGAACTCCACAAATTTAGTGACGGTACACTCAACGATGTTTGGTCTGCTCTTGATGATATTCTGAATAAAATCCAGATGGAGTACTTGCCTCAGACAGTCTGGAGAAATGTAGACAGGGAAAGAGTAGGAGCTATGATCCAGGCTATTGATCGACAACTCAGGAATAGAAGGTTAATAAGGAGCCTGGAAAAATTCGTTGGTGGGAGACTGTACATGGGAGACCTTCGGCTGCTGGAAAGGACCATATGATTTATCATATGATGTCCTCATCATAACAGGTCAAACCTAGTACATAATAAAAACTTGTGAATTTGTATATATGTAATGTAGACTTTATGGTGATAATAAGGAGTGCTCGAGTATAAAATTTTCAAGAATTTCTTAGTAAATTCAAAAATTTTCAAATCATTGTACTAAACACTGTCTTATATACCCTCAAGTATTGAGGGGGAGCATTAAAATGTTCCTGTTAGATATTGTGTAACATTTTGTCCCTGAATGTTTAATCAATTGATATCCAAAATATCAAGGGATTAACATTTTGGATAAGGAGAGAAAATGTAATTAAACTACATCTAATTTGTATTGAAATGTGATCATATAAAATGGACTCAATGCACTCCACACTTAGCATGTACTACGATTACGATGCACATGTTAAGAGGGGGCTTTTAGTGATGATGAAAAACTCTCAAAGTGTAAATTTTTTGATATTTATATCAAACACTTTGATTGAACTTTTTAATGATTTTGGTTTTGATTGTGATGGAATACCCAAAAAGACCGACCATGTTCTTAAGTTTATGAAGTTATAAGGCGGTTAGGCATAGGTATTCAAATCGCATGATCCAGCCAGAACCAGAGGGATCTACCCAGGGATATCCACTAGTTAGTGTAGAAGTCCTTAGGTATAATACAAAAGGAGAAAAAGTGAGAATCAGGAATAATGCCGCTGAGATGGAGCTAACACTGGAACAAACCCAACAAGGTGTTAGTTATGAAGTATCGGTAAGCATTGAAGGGGTTGAAGAATGAAAAAGAATTGTAAGGATAAAAGGTGTAAAGAAAGAAGCCCTCCATACACTTAGGCAAAAACTGGGTCAATACATAAACTGTCGGAAACACTAAGCTGTTGTCCGACATTAAAGACAGTCATGGACCCAGTGACGCTATGCACAACCCTCCCTAGCCACTCAAGGTCTCTCAACAGACTCTTGTTTCATTTCTCACAGAGATTACACGTATTTCTATCGACTTTCTCACTCCGAGTTAGTTGATATTAAAAAGGTGGCAGTCTGCTCCAGCCTCCGATCACTAAAACAAAAGTGCACTATTAAGTCTAGAGCCAAAATAGATTATCCATAAATATCATTAGGACACTTGTCAAAATTATGCTTGTTATCCCACAAAATGTGAATAACAAGAAATATATAAAGAGTCCTACGCGTTATCCTTGTGATTTTGCCAGAACATCCGAGTGATACCTAAATATTCACAATGAAGATGGAAATCCTGCTTGAGCCAACATCAAACAATCTCATGGTAGGTGACTTGTGCGATTCTATAAGAATCAAACTTGTTCCAGGAAATGGATCAACGGTTGTTAATGAATTTTTGAAATGATAAACACTCTCGGTGTGTCACAAAAACAATTTTGCAAGTGATACACCGATTGATTTTCAAATCAATTTTCTATTTTCAATCAGTGAGATAGTAACTCGCTGGTTCACTCTTATCGTGCTGTCTGCTTTGAGACGTTCCGATAATGAGAACATGCTGAGTACGATGAATCTAATACTTATGTGTTAGAAAGATTCAATACTACAGCTGGAAATCCTGTCAAGAAGATTCTTCTTAAATTGAATCTATCTGATCACAGGTCGATCCTCACGGATTTGAAGGTTACTCCAACCAAACCTGGGCGAATGACAAAGCCATATTCGTCCCCCCGCTTTATTGCTAACTGTTTTAATGCAGGATACTTAAATATGGAGGTGAAGGTACATGATTCTTGCTGACTCACAAGATTCATAGCCACATGCTCATACCCGACCAAAAAACATAAAGACATCATGAAAGCTCAAGTACATGTTTCAAGACTTCCGCTACTCTGATACCGAACGTCTTTCTCAAAGTGACGAAGTGTTAAAGTTAAAGAATTTCAAGAAAGATGCAACATTAAAGCTTTTCAAGTCAACAAATCAAGAAAGGTATGAGCATGTCAGTCCAGAAGTCACAAGTTCACAAGATGGCAAAGTTTATAAGATGGCAAAACGAGATTATGCTTGGTTGATGATCACAAGGTGTTCAAGATCACATTCATGACAAACTAAGGAACAAGCTCAAGCCTAAAGTCAATGATCACTACGCCATATTCACAAGAAAAGGAAAAGAAAAAGAAGCCTGCGAGCCCAAGATTAAAGACTCAGCATAATATGCTAGGTTTAAGATTTTGTAACATGGAGTGACCTCCCTTAGAGGGAGATTGTTAGAAATACAAAAAACCTAGGAAAGTATCGGTCACTCCATAGATAACTATCGTTAGCTCGTTTAGTTATTTTTGGAACCTTAATAGGCCAAGTTAGGAAAATCTCATAGAAAGCCCATGTTAAGCCCATCCATGGCCGGACTTGGAGAGGTGGTTGGTTGGTTGTATTTTTCACATAGTTATGCATTTCTTTTCTACTACTTTCTCTCACTAAAATACTTCCTTCCTTCCCACTTTCTCTCACTAGTTCTTGTTGTTAAAGATTACTAATATTCTTTAGTGTGACTTCGAGTCTAGCTACAAGACTCATAAATAAAGAAAAGCGCTTCTTAAAAGGCAACCCAATGTTTATTTTTCCCGCATATTTGGAGTGTCGTGTGTTTTAATTCTTTTCATTTATTCTTTTATGTTTGAATTCATCACTTTGTAATCATGATTTGTTTGTTTGTAACTTCGTCTTATTTACAATCAAATGTAATTTGCAACATAAATAAGTGTAGGGGAAATATCCGGTTTTTAAGAACCAATTTAAACATAATTAATAAATTGTTTAGATTAATTCGCGTCAAGTTTCGAGTCATATGATTGTATTGACTAATCTTAGGTTTCATGCAACATTTTCATACATGAAATAACTTATATAATCAAGTGCAGGAAGTTTTTCAAAGAAAACGAAAATAAAAATTTTGCTCAGAGCCTGGAGACGGCGTCAGGATTGATCCTGACGGCGTCGTAAGCCCGGCTACAAGAAAATTTGAAATTTTTTAAGTATTTTTAAAAAATAGTTTGCACAACATTTAAAATTTGTAATTCTTTTATAAACCTGCATAAACCTATGATTACGTCATTACTCTCATCCTATCTTTACTGCTTTCATAGAGTCAAACCCTAAATTCTCGTTGTATATATATTTATCCCGCCGATTTTATGCTTAGTGTAGTTGCCTTTGTCTTTGACTGCATGTTATATTTGATAAGAAGAAGCTTGGAAGTTCTTAGGAAGTTTCACTGGAAGACTCTTGGAGGACAATTTAACCAGTTATCGCATGTTTTTTTCTCCATTATTGAGCAAACCAGAGGAGTACTAGTTTTTTTACTTGTTTTCTTTTCCCTTTATTCGTTTTACGGGTACTTCTATAGAACATTGGAGACAATGTTCAACTTAAGTGTAGGGGGAAAATAAGCCTTAAAAATTATTCCTTCATTTTCCATTTGCTTGTTCCTTAAAATGATGGGTAATATATCGAAACATAGCATAAAAAGGTAATTTTGACTAAAATTTTAAAAAATTTATGACTCATACCGATGAAAATCGAGTACTAATAGCGTCTCATGAATAGGAATTTACATGACTAGCACAAAACCCTTAAAATTCCACTCTAACAATGTCCTTTAGATCTATAGGAATTCAGGTATCCATTATTGATACCCAAGATAGTTTATACCTTTAGCTTTCTCGAGTTAAGGTTCGAATGCAGTCATATGTGTCTATTCCGTCGTTACGGATGTGTACGTATGGTCTTTGTCGCCTTTTCTGGAGCATTGGTATCGATGTTAAATTATATGAGTGTACCAGTAGTATATTAAATTCTAGAACTTGTTTTTGTGATGCATCCCGAGACCGCACAGTAAGTATTAGGATTTTCTAGATAAGAGGCACTAGGATTAACCCATGTTTTAAACCTGTAATTGTTATGATGGTCACACCGATCATATAACTATCCCACACCCTTTTCATGCACTTATTTTTAGTGCAGGATACCCCTAGTACAACCCTTCGAGCCTATCCTTTTCACGGTTCTCATAATTTTCTGGTTAAGCCGGACTATTAATGAAGAGCATTGTCACCCTTAAACCAATCGTTACACCCAAATCGCCTTAGCATACCTTATGTACTCACCATTAGTACATTATTGTTTTAACCCAAGTTAATTACTGAGTACACAGTTGGTAAGTCTTTATCCTTGTAAATACTGTTTTGGGACGATTGGGATTCATGGTAGTATTCATCTTATGAAGAATTAGGGAAGAAGTAATTTATTATCCCAAATAAAGCTCAATAAGCTCCATGTTATTTTGATCCACCTCAAATCGGGTCATTAGTTAGATTGTAATTATCGAGTATGTAAAAGTTCAAGTGTAGGGGTGTATCTATAAACCCTCATGATGTATTGTATGTTTAAGCAATGGCAGGGCAAAAGTGTATGAAAAAAATGTTTATAAAAAAAAGAGTGAAAAAATATACGGGCTGTCATTTGCTTATGTATATATTAGAGTTAAGAAAAGAAAAAGAAAGAGATTGATGTAGAGTTTGTATATCTTTGTTCGAGTCTTGGCTTATCAACTAAATTAGCGTGTATTCTTATAAATAATTAGCTAACCCTTTCACCCCAAATTCACCCAAACCACCCAAATATATCCCATCCGTTTTTGTTTCCGTTAATGTTATCTTAAACCTACACCCCTACAACCCTTTAAAAAGACCTATTTGACAGTAATGACTAGTACTTGCGCCTAGCGGTGGAGGTTTTGATCCTTTACCAAGCATATGGTAATTTATATGCTATGACAGGTAATGAGTGTTGATTTTCCGTTTCCTCATTATGTTATAATTTATTATACACCCGAGTGAAAGAGAGAATCCCAAACACTTATGTGAGGTGCTAGTATATACTTTCCGTGCTTTTAATTACGAGGTCTAGAAGGTTGTGTTGTAAAATACTTTTAAAGAGTAGGTTAAATGCCCCCAATATTGCTATTGTCTAGGTAGAAAAGCCTATTTGCTTGAGGACAAGCAAATCCCAAGTGTAGGGGTATTTGATGAGGTGTCATTTTATACACTATTTCGGGGTCATTTAACCCCTTAAATCATGAAAATATGTCCAGATTATGTGCTTAATCATTTATTTTTAGATTTTTAGCACTTGTATGGCACTTAGAGGAAATACATGTGACTTGGGCTCATTTGGAGAAGAAACGAACAAGACTACGGACCTACACCAAATATCTTAAAGAATTATGCATACAGCGCGTGGATACGGCGTCACAGGCATAAAGCGGCGTCGTCGCAATCTATCTAGTGACGGCGCCAAGAAAATGATGACGACGTCGGGACGTGGCCGACTTAAAAAAAGGATCTAGAATCATCTACGTGGCGACGGCGTCAGGACTTCAAAGCGACGTCGTCGCAGCGATTTTTCTATATATATTAAACCAAAATTAGGGTTTTAGGTGTGTAACTTTGTATAACTTTAAGGAGACAAACCCCAGCAGTTCTAGCAGCTTTTTAGGTCGTTTTTAGGGCCTCAAAAACCCTATTGTAACTATCTTTAATCCATGTTTTAATCAAGTAAGATTGTTTATCATTAATTATTCAATATGTCTATGTGTTGTTTGATTGATTTATCTTTTTGCTTTATCTTTAACATGCTAGGCTAAACCCTCATTTGTATTTACTTATGACAGCATGAAACTTAGGTTGTAGATCCTTTTGATGTTGCTTCTTGTTGATGGATGTGCTCGTTAGGCTCTAGAAAACTAACTATAAGATATTAAATTGGTATAGACGTCTAGGGAAACGCGAGTGTGTAGAAAGGATACCATCGGTAACAGTCTTCATACTATCTTACCCCTAATATGGTTGATCCCTCTTAAGATATTTCACATGCATTTAATATACTCTTAGGGGCCTTGTAATAGTCTTCATACTACCTTACTTATGCGTTGCCTTAACGGAATATTAAATAGACGGTGGGTTCGTGTAATCCGTTTATGACTTAGGAAATACTTACACAGATCATCACAAGTGTGACAAAGCAACAAATCTAGGAGAAGCAGTCTGAGGAGTAATGCATGATTAGGTAAATACATCTTTTTATCGTAAAGTTATCACCAATAGTTTAAATTATAATTAGTTTAATTATTATTTAAACAAACCAATCTCTCAAAACCATAATATTTACCTGCTTTCTTATAAATATAAAAACACAAAAAGAATCTTCTCTCAACCCCTTAGAATTCTGTTAGACCGTATTTGAGCCTTCTCAACCTATTCCCCTAGAGAACGATAACAACCCCTGAGTCTTGCCTATACTACACTACAACGATTAGGTACACTGCCTAGGGGATTTTAAAACTTTCTGTGAAGTCTTCGCAACCCTCACATCAAAAGGGAAAAAATGAAATGTTGGCAATGGTAAGCAAGGAAGAATATGGGATGACTATTGGATTGAGGGTTACAGAACATTGTTCAACCACACTCAAAATTAGAATTTGCATGTTGTTAATAATCTTATGGATCCTTCTACAAAAGGGTGGAATCATAGACTATTGTCGCAAGTTTTTCCCCGCCAAATTACAGACAGGATATCATGTATACATATCAATCCTGCTGTTTATGATTCTCGTTAATGGGATGCTTCTCCAAATGGTATATTCACTTGCAAAATTGCCTATTGGATTACATATCAGAACATAGTATGTTTCTAGGAACCACAATCATAACATGAAAAGAAATGTGATGAGGTGTCATTTTATACACTTTTTCGGGGTCGTTTAACCCCCTAAATTGTGCATTTATGCCCAAAATAGGTACTTAATCATTCCTTTTAAGGTATTCAGCATTTAGAAGGCATTTGGAAGAAATACACGTAAGTTGGGCTCATTTGGAGAAGAAACGAACAAGACTACGAACCTACACCAACATCTCTTAAGAATTGGCGTCACTGATTACACGTGACGCCGTCACAACTCATCTCAAGACGGCGTTACAAGATCTCTAGACGGTGTCAGAATGCACGACCCAGCCTATTATCTAGAATATTCTATTCATGACGGCGTCACGATTAAAACGCGACGCCGTCACAATGATTTTACTATATATACAAATCTGTTTTTAGGGTTTTAAGTGTGTAACTTTAGAGTAAAAGAAAGGGACGAACCCTAGTTCCTTTAGCAGCTGTTAGGGATGATTTTAGGGCCTCAAAACCCTATTGTACTCTCTTCAATTCATGTTTTAATCAAGTAAGATTATCTTAATCATTCAATATGTCTTGTTGTGTGATTCTTATCTATTCTTGCTTTATCTTTAACATGCTTGGCTAAACCTTCTCTTGTGTTTATTTATGATTGTATGAAACCTAGGATGTAGATCTTAGTGATGTTGCTTCTTGTGATGAATATGCATGTTAGGTCTTAGAAAACCAGCTTTTGTCTGTATCGCTGTTGATATGTCTAGGAAAACATGATTGTGTAGAAATGATACCATCGGGTAACAGTCTTCATACTACCTTGCCCCTTATATGGTTGATCCACTCTTAATATATTTCAAATGCATTTAATATACTTTTAGGGGCATTGTAATAGTCTTCATACTACCTTACTTGTGCGTTGCCTTAACGGAATATTAAATAGACGGCGGGTTCGTGTAATTCGTCCATGACTTAGAAAATAATTACATAGATCATCACAAGTGTGACAAAGCAACAACACTAGGAGAAGCAATCTAAAGAGTAATACATGATTAAATAAACACAATCTTTTATTATATTGTTAGCACCAATAGCTTAGTTTAGATTTAGTTTAATAGCTAAAACCTACCAAACCTCTCAAATATATGATTTATTGCTTTCTAAAATATAAAAATACAAAAATAATCTTCTCTCAACCTTTAGAATTCTGTTACACCTTGATCAAACCTTCCCAACCTATTCCCCGAGTGAACGATAACAACCCCCCGAGTCTTGCCTATACTACTACTACAAGGATTATGTGCTCTGCCTTAGGAGTTGTAAAACTTCGTGTAGAAGTCCTATGATGACCGCATCAAGTTTTTGGCGTCGTTGCCAGGGAATAGTTAGGTTTTGATCATAGTTTAGCTTAGTTCTACTCGCTTGAATCCTCTCAAGTGAGAATTTAATTTCTTACATTAGCTTTCTCATAGTCTATCTTTTCTTTATATTGATTGTTTTGTAACCCATTCTCGTCAACCACCATAGGAGATGAGAATCCTATCCACACTATAGGAGACTACTCCAAACCTAGCCACGAGGGCTACAGGAATACCATCGACCCCCCCGTTGGGAACAATGTGGTACCTCTTCGATTTGACACCTTTTCGGTTTTATTGCTAGGGGGGGGGGGGGTGGGGGGGGGGGGGTTTGGTGCAAAACGGATGCTCGTTCCATGGACTTCGGTCCGAGGATCCAAACTAACACCTCAAGGATTTTCTAAAACTAGTGGGCCTCACTGACCCCCTTGACGGGGAACAATGGAAAAGAACGGCCTGTGTTTATTTCAATTTTCCCTTCGCGATCAAGCTAGCAATTGGCTTGAACGTCTTCCAGCAGGATCCATCTCCACATTGTAGGGTCTTACTACTCATTTCCTTGCTCAATTCTTTCTAACGGGAAGGACTACAAAACTCCGTAATGACATCCTGATGTTCCAACAACATCAAGGAGAGTCTCTCTCTAAAGCATGAACTCGTTTTAAGGACTTACTCTAAAAATTCCCTCATCATGGCATCGATCTTTGGCTCTAAGTCTAAATATTTTATGACTATGTTAATCCCGCCACAAGACGAACCATTGACCAATCGGACGGTGGTAAGTTTCATGACAGAAATGCCGAAGAATCCTCGGCATTATTAGAGGACCTCACCATCTATGACAACAAAAGTTAGAACGACCCAAGGGATTTCGCTAAGCCGGTCAAGGCAATCTCTTTGCCTCAAGATGTCCTGAGTACATCCGATCGCCGCCTCATCGAGCTCGAAAATCAAGTCAAACGCTTAATGGAAGCTCATCTTGCTCCTAAGCAACCCATTCAAGTGAACAAAATCACTTCTTCATATGAGATCTGCAGTGGTCCCTAGGATACTCAACACTACATGGAAAATCCCAAGCAAGCTTTTGTGAAATATACATCCTCGCGTACCGACAAAGCGGGAGTTAAGTGGTACACTTTCAAACCCGAGCAGAACAATCTTGGTGACACCTACAATCCGCCATGGAAAAGTTACCCAAACCTTAGGTGGAGACAACCCTAAAATTCTCAAAATAATTTCGCAAACCCACCTAACCGGTTTCAGCCAAACGGTTCATTCTCGAACCGCTTCTTTAACAACAATCCTCAAAGTTTAATAATCAATCAAATCTCGAAGGATTAGTGTCCAACTTCATGGCATCTCAAGACGCTAGATTGTCCAAGTTTGAAGCCGATTTCAAACAACAACAAAGCGAGATGACCAACAAAATTAACACAGTATTGAAGGCCATCACTGACCGAATAATGGGAGCACTTCTTAGTGATACGGTTAAGAACCCGAAACTGAATGTTAACTCTACCTCTTTAGTTTTGTCTGCTCGTTCTTGCCCAATAGAAGACCCGCAATGTTCAACCCAAATCCACAGTTCGATCAACACTATCACAATATGCTAAGCAACCAAACAAATCTCTTGTTGACAAGCCAGAAGAAGAACAGGGAAATGAGGAGGGCAGCACCAAAAGCAT
>BQNB010203585.1:0-10753 GCA_026074375.1 Tanacetum coccineum | reverse complement strand
TTGTCATTCCAATGAAAGAGCTTCGACTCGATGACAAACTCAACTTTGTAGAAGAACTAGTGGAGATTATGGATCGAGAAATCAAGCAACTAAGACAAAGTCGTATTCCTATAGTCAAAGTATGATGGACCTCTAAAAGAGGACCAGAATTTACGTGGGAACGCAAATATGAAATTTGTGCCAAATATCCTCATCTTTTTTCCAACATCTCTTCAAAATCCAATTAAATCTCGAGATGAGATTTCTGTAAGGATAGGGGACTATAACAACCCATAATTTTCATTAATGTAAATATCTATCTATTAAATTAGATCCACTGTAATATCCATCTAAGAAATTAGATGCACTATAACATCTATGTATTATAAATATATCACCTTCTTACAGGGAAATTTTTTGCTTTATCTCATAATGCAACGTAACTTGCATCTCTAAAATAAACGAGCTCACGCAACCTCTATCAATGCCATCTATATCTATGTTTACATCATGTAAACATCCTAATATCTCAAGTCTATGCCCTAATATCATTTTTACCAAGTACATTATCCATTTAATGTACTTTTCAAAACGTTATACCAAAACAAGCATTAAACGTAAACGTTTACATCAAAACCCTAAATATATGTAATGTATACATATAAAATGAATGTACAAGCCTTTAAAGCATGTGTACAAGTATCAATACACAACATTTTGAATATCTTTTCCCTCCTGAATCAAGTTATAACTTTCTAAAGCACAATGTAAAAGTCAATAATGCAAGAAAGTCAAACTAGGTTATTTAAGCTCCTAAATCATGTTTAAACTTTCCACCTCTTTAACACAAGGTACAAGAACTTAATGCATGACTTCTAAACTCTAAACCTAATCCCTAAATCATCCTAAACCCTAAACTAAAACCCTAAAACAAAACCCTAAACCCTATTTTCACTTTAAATTTAAAACTATGCCTTAAAACCTAATCCTAAGCCCTAAACACTAATCCTAAACACTAAACCATAATCCTAACACTAATCCTAAACATTAACCTATCCTAAACCCTAACCCTAACTCGATCTAAATACCTAAAAACCCTAAACAAGCCCTAAATGAACCCGCTACACCTTTATGTCCATTTTTACCCATTTTTAAACCAAACATCCATCTTAGCACCTCCATGACCCCACCCTTATGTAACCAAGCAGCCTAGTAAGCACCTCCATCACCTCCTTGCTAAGATACTTGGCCATTAAGTAGCAAAATCACCTCCTTGTTTCCTTCTCTAGCCGTGGCCTCCAAAACACCATTCCACATCTCCTATCTAGCTTCTAGCTCACCACACTCATCACTTAGCTTCCATGAATCATAGGCATCCATAGTCATCATACTACATATCCTAACCCTTAATCCCCAAGAAAACTTGGGCACCAAGGGTGTTTTCACCCTATATAAGCCGAACTCCACACCCCTTTCAAATCACACATCAAAAACTCATATACTCATCAATGGAGTTCTAAATCAGATCAAGTAAGGTCAATAGAAGTCCCTAAGCTCATAATAGAAGCCAAGAAGCAAGAAAAAGAAAGCCTTGAAGACGTTACTAGGCGTACAAACCCGGGAGAAAACCCCATTTCGACCATTTTAGCTCAAGTGTAACTAAGATCTTGTTCAATAAGCTTTTATATTATGTATTAGAATATTCATTAATGCTCTTTATTATCTATATTTGAACTTTGTTGGAAAGCTTTGAATTCTCAACATGTGTTTTTTATTAAAACCCTAAAAACAACCCGTTTTGATTTTCTAGTTAACGAATCCTTTTTCTAAACTTTTGTTACGTTAGAACATTTATTTTGCTTATTTCTATAAGTATAACCCGCAACAATATCTTTTGGAATCTTAAATAAGTTGTGTGCTTTTTGGGCTTGTTTTGCAAATATTTCATGTCATTTAAAAAAAAAAGGGGGGGGGGGGGTATATATCGTAACTTTTTGAAATTTATAACTAAAGGGGCTGAAAATGTCATTATTCTAAAGTTATAACTATAAGGACCTATTTTTCCAAGTTTCAAAGTTAAATGTTTAAATTATATATACTTTATATATAAAGGACTAAACTTGCTAACGTTTTTATAAAACCAAGGGTATAGATGGCCATTTTTTGCAAACTTAAAATATAAAATCTTATATTTTTATACTAATTATAAAAATTATATTGATAATTATAAAAACTCGAATTTTTTTAAAGACCTGACACATTTAATCGTTATAATCACCGTATCCGAAGCATTATATAAACATTACGGTTTTATATATTTAACGTAATTTATCATCAACTCTAATTTTGAAGAAACTTAAAAATTTATACGTTTCATGTTATAGATAGGGATATTTCTATGAAGGGTTTCATTTGAGTTTTCGTTTTGACGAGTTTGCTGGGTTTACGATTTAAAGTGCCATGGCTCCTCAAACGATACTACGTGACCTCTGGATTATGATAGCCCGAACAGTGATACAATATTTCCATAATTTAATAAATCAAAGATATACGTTAAACTTTATGAAGTTTTGAAACATAAACCTCACACTTAGGACTTGGACATATCACCACGGTTGCGTGACATGCCCGTTACTTTCACTGAATACTTTTGCAATCAATCAGATTTCCCTATTACTATTAAGGTGATTCATAGTTGGCCTCGCTTTAACTTTCTTTTAAATGTTTTATTTAAAACCGCGGAGGGGGAGATACATGCTATAAACCATGAATGCAAGTATTTTTCTATATGCTATCTTGATACATTATTGCCTAAGTCTCTACTTTTGCCATTAAGTCCCCACTATCATGAACCATTAATTACTCATCGGGGTAAGCGCGAATATGATGAATAGATCTATTTGGGACTGGACTCCCCGTTGGTGTACCTATACTGTCGGTAACCAATAACACACATTTGGATAACTTTATCAGTGTTTTGGCAAAGACACCCGTTGGGGCAATTATTTGTGATTATTTAACCTAAGATTTTGGTGTCATGAGCTTAGGGCAATAATACTATTTTTCATGATAATTATATGTGTTGCAATTATTACAAACTATGGGTGTATAACAACGTAACCCACTATTGAGCTTGTATTCAAAACTGTTTACTATAAACTTATGAATTTCACTCAACCTTTATGTTGACTTTTTAGCATGTTTATCTCAGGTAACTGAACATCTTATGGCACGGAGTGGCAACAACTTGAAGATGGCTAAACTGTTATCATTCAAACTTTATGTTTTCATGTAGATTTTGGGACCTCTGTTTGTAAAAACTCTGATGAAATAATGAATGATAACTTATCTTTTAAAAACGTCTCTTTCGAGTCGTTTTCTATGATTATGATTGTTGTACTATGAAATAATACCCCAGATTGGCTTCCGCTGCTATATGTAAAAAACGGGGATGTTATAGACATGCAATAATCATTAAAAGCATGGGATGTGAATTCTCCTACATTATCAAGTCTCACTCTGTTAACGGTATTATCAGGAAAATGTGCCCTTAATTTAATAATTTTTGCAAGAAATTTTGCAAAGGCCACAATACGAGTTGATAATAATAAGACATGAGACCATCTGTTGGACGCATCTATTAGAACCATGAAGTATCTAAATGGTCCACATGGTGGATGAATTAGGCCACATATATCACCTTGAATTCTTTCAAGAAACATAGGTGATTCATTTTCAACTTTAAGTGGTAAAGGCTTTGCAATCAGTTTTCCAAGAGAGCAAGATGTACATATAGGCACTTTATCTTTTTAGGGAACTTTTTATCTTTCAGTGGACGTCCATGTGTGTTTTCGACTACCCTTTTCATCATTGTTCATCCTAGATGGCCTAACATGTCATGCCATAAGCTGAATATACCAGGGTCACAATATTTTTCTTTGACTACCATATGTGCTTGAGGCACATTAATATGTGTATAATGCAAACCATAATAGAGCATTGGTAGTTTTTTAAATACTTGATTATCATTTATGATGTGTATATATTTTTTGTTTCAAATAGTCCTTGACCAAGTATCATATCCATTATGATATATGTTTCTGAAACTTAACAAGTTTCTTTTGGATTTTAGTGAAAATAAAGCATTCTCTATCAAGAGTTGTGTATCGTTTGGTAACACTATATTAGCTTTTCCACTCCGCTTATCAAGTTTGTAGGACCTGAAATTGTATCAATGGTTCCCTTTGTTAGTTTTAATTCAAAAAATATTTCTTGGATTTAAGGATAGTGTGTGTGACACCACTATTCGCTATGCATAGATCTCCATCCTTTGCTTGATACTGTGCTTCATTGAGACTCATTTTAAACTTCTAATATGAACATAAAGAAAAGAATAATAAGTTCACATAATAAATGTTATTTTATTTATTTTACTTGAAAGGGAAATTAATTATACATAGTTAAATAAAGTTACAGAAAGGAAATACATAGTTATTTTACATAGTTATTAAGATCCAACAAATTTTCTTTCAAAGATCCAAGTCATTGAAGAAGTCTGAGGCAATAAGCTCAGTGTTTGTGTTATCAAACTAATCCACATGGTTTACTTCTTTCTTTTTTCCTTTACGAGATTCTTGGTAAAGCTCACATAGATGTAAAGGTGTGCGACAAGCTTTTGACCAATGATTTTCACTTCTACACCTGAAACAGGATCCTTTAGGGTTTTGGGAGGTACCAACTTCATTATTTTGTTGATTAAGATTATTAACTTGTGGAGCATGGTAACTGTTATTTCTTTGACCACGACCACGGCCACCACGACCACGACCATTATAACCACCTCGATGGTAAGTATAGTTTCTGTTGGGAAAATGGTTGTGACCATAATGGCCACGCCCACACCCACGAGGATTACCTCTTCCTTTTTTTCTTCCAGAGTTTTTGTTATCATTATTATTTACAACATTTGCTTCTGGAAGTGCTAATGATCATGTGGCATGAGTTTGATGATTTTTCATTAACAATTCATTGTTTTTCTCGACTACAAGAAGATTTACATTTAGATTAGAGTATCTTTTAAAATTTTGCAATCGGTATTGTTGTTGCAAGTTTATGTTTGAAGCATGGAATGTGGAGAAAGTTTTCTCCAATATATCTGCTTCAGTAACCGTTTGCCCACAAAATATGAGTGTTCGACATATTCTGAATAAGGCAGAGGTGTACTGATTAACCTTTTTAAAATCTTGGAACCTTAAATTGTTCCATTCATCTCTAGCAGAAGGGAGTAAAACTTCCCTTTGATTATTAAATCTGGTTTCTAAATCTTTCCATAAAATGCTTGGATCATCCCAATTAGAATATTCGAATTCTACCATTTCATTAATGTGTTGATGGAGGAAAACAACAGCTTTCGCTTTGGTTTTCTCTGAGCATTTGTTTCCCTCTTGTATCGTTGCTAAAGCACCCATTGATTTGAGATGCCTTTTAACATTTCCCGTCCATTGTATATAATTTGCTCCAGTTATGTCAAGAGCTGGAAAATTGATTTTTTCAATGTTTGACATTTTTTTGCTAAACACAAATGGAATAAATAATAGAGTCAATATCAAAATCCATATATATCAATAAGTAATGCAGTACAATACAGTGGGAGAGCTATAAACAGATACATAACTAAGAAAAGTTCAAATTCATTAGGTAGGAGTTGAAAAAGCAGCATAAGAAGTAAGATAAGCATAATTGTGACGACAAAGAGAAGTGGGTTAATCATCTTCAAAAAACTTTAGAAAATGCTCAGGTGATGTATAATTTTCTGAGATTAAAAGATGTTTGAGTTTTGAAAAATGAATAAGCGAATTGCCAATTTATAGAAAAGAATTATAGTCGTTGTAATGTCGTTAGTATTGGTATAACCTTTATGAAACACTGATATACTGTCAACTATGCGGAATCTAGTTGGCAGTACTTAAGAAGAACACACAATAGTTTCTCAAACGATTTCTATTATAAACCTTTTGAATCTGCCTAAATTGCAGATCCCTAATACAATACTAATAATTCTTAACTCGTGTTTTTCTATATCTCTTAATATCTTCCTAGAGATCCTTTTATAAACATAAGGATAACCTCTAGTAGATGTACAGTCCTTGTATGACATAAACACTAATCAATACTAATCATTAAACTAACTGTTACAAGATAATTACTAACATAACCATTTAAATGATAATCCTTTAAGATTCCTTTATCCACGGCAGTACTTCGATCTTTGACTGGCAGTACCTTGACTTTCTACTTAGCAGTACTTTGACCTTTTGCTTAGCAGTACGTTGACCGATTGACTTGTTTTTCCCAACAATCCTCCCCTAACTTGAATTCTACTTGCTTGACTTCAAGTTTCTTGATAGTTGGTCTTCTTTGTTCAGCATCAGTCTGTTTTGGACTTGAAAGCAGTACTAGCCTTTAATCTTTTAAACTTTTTCCTTTGAGCAGTATCTTGTACACAATCTGTTTGAGTATCTTGAAATGAAACCTCTTATCTTGAACATAAACATTTCTTCAAAAATCTTTGTCTTTGCATCAAACAGATTGTTCTTCTCAGCAACATGTACTTCGCATAGCAAACGCAAATGGTTTTATTGACCTTACCAAGTAGCCATTTACCTTGGCTAGTCAGTTCTTTGGAACCTAGATAAAGGTAAATAATCCATGAGAACTAAAAACCACTTCAACACTCAAGAACATGAATCATAGTAGTGTTGAATACTAATGACTTTGTAAGTCATTATAACCATAAACGGATTGATTCGTCTTTACCTGTAGCCGTTTGCTCCCCCCAGGAAACCCCTAAGCCCCCCCCAACTCTCAGTAATAAAACATTGGTGAGTTGAGGACCATATAGTTTTGAGCAAACGATAAAGCTATCAACGGGATTTTGATTCTCTATTTACCAAAAAGCCGTTGCTTTGGGAGTAGCCAATAATATCAGTGTAATACCAAGGTGTATTGATCACCATACAATTTTTTGTAAATTGTCAACCATCAACAGAATTTGAGATGTCTTACCAAACTGTTGTGATTTGACTAGTCAATTCTTATGTATGTAATACAATGGGAATATATTACCATTTGCTGTGTGGATGGTTAACCAACACTCAATCCCTTAAAACAGTTTGATGATTCAAATATATGTCCTTAAACCTTTTTGTCACACACAAATCTTCACATATTTCAAAAACAACTTTTTTAATTAACAGTACTTTCAACGAAGGTAACTGTTGTGTTTTAACTAGCAGTACTTAAACAAGTACGCATTGTTTCACAGTTAAGTCTGTTTATCAAAGTAAGATATATATATATATAAAGAAAATTTTGATAAATCATACCAGTTGTTTAAGAATTGTCACCATCTTCAGTTGTCCAACAGATGAACAATGTATCAAGAAATGGCTGTCTCATTCTCATCTCAACATCATGCCATGATCTAGCATCCCTTATCTCAACTCATCTATGATAGAGGAGTATATTCTTTCAGCAGCATGTGAATCAATGCCTCTTCTATCTCTAGTGTATGGCACTCCTGAAGATTATGAAACCTCCTTCTAGAATTCCCAATCTTCCTTGATCCTTCCAGAAGTCAACATCACTGATTCGTCCATCTCCAAATAATGGTTACATCACCTAGAAGCATCAAACCAAAGCCAGTTGAGCTGGAATGTTCTCAAAATAAGTCCATGAACAACTCGATATAGTGATAAAATCCGTCTATCTAAGATATGCAGTATCTCCCAATGAAAGTATCCAAAAGCCATGAAGTGATTTTTGCCTATGAATAATGAGATACTGTCCATCAGGTGAATCAATAACCTGGAGCTCTGTAATCATGGAGATTCCGTCCTAATACTCTTCTATCTGTGCTTCTTTTCAAAGTCTACAACCCCTAAGAAATTTTTCTAAGCTCTCAATGTTTCTATCTCACTTATGCTTCTTTGATGGACTGTTCATCACAATTGTAGCTTTCCTTTTTCTTAAAGTCATTTTGCTTCTCTTCCTTCATACATCTCCCCTTTCCTTTCTCTGAATCCATTGGAATAAAGTCTTTGAAGGAGTCTTTAATAGATGCTTGAACTTTGTCATACAATTCCTTCATCTGTGGATACTTAAGTTTTTGCAAATTTTTGTATCCTTGACCTTTTAAGAAATTCATCATTTGATTTCTTTCTTGAGCAAGAGAAGTAGGTTTCCTCAAAGTGGTCTTTGGCTTTGTTTTCTTCAATTCTTCAAACCTTTTTCTTTCTTCTTCTGCATCCCATTCAGCTTGAATTTTTCTAGCAACCTCCTCATCATTTGTAGTCTCCAATGCTCTGATTTGTTGAAGAGTTAATTTCTTCTTTTTGGGTTCTTCTACCAAGATCCCTTTGCCTTTATCTTTCGGGTCAGTAGCTTGAGATGGTTGTTGAGGTTGAGATTGAGATTGTATGGGACCAGGAATGCTCAAACCTCTTGGTCTAGAAATAGCAACAAGAACTTCAGCAACTTTAAGTTGTTCTTCAGATTCCATAACTTGAATTGGACGGAGTGGGCTTGAAGGACCTGCTTCATCTTCAAAATTTAGGGTCCTTGGAGTAATAGTACACGCAACCTTTCAAAGCAGTACTTTGATTGTCACCAAATCCAGTCCTTCTGTTTCTCCACTCTTTACACTAGAAGCTTCTTCTCCTCAAATATAACTTCTTCAGTCTCATCACTTTTTTCTTTCCAAATCAGGAGGTAACAGCAGCACTTATCACAAAGATCATCAAAGAAGGAATGCTGTATCTTCTTCTTTAACATGTGCTCTTCAGACAAGTTCCTTCATCCTTAATTCCTCCCCAATTATGACTGAAGACCCTTTTCTCTTATGCTTCTTTCTTTCTTCTCTTTGCTTCTTAGGTTTGATACTCTCCCAAAAAGCATGATGCTTGACCACTGGCTGGACGAATTTGGACAGTTTCTTGAGCTTGGCTTTGAGCTTGATTATTATGTTAAGCTTATAATGTTTTGCCTCTTGATTCTCTTACTTCACCTGTTCAAAGCATATATATCTAAAAGTCCCTCATCTCTCCAGATGTTTGAGACGCATCCTTGTGGAGTATAAATCATTGGAGATTAGGAATAGAAGCATAACCAAGATATGCAGCAGTAACCTTTGTAAGGTATCAGTACTAGAACTGCCTCAGAATCATGTGGTGTAGAAGTACCATGGAAGGAAGCATACCTTGTACTGAGCAGTAACTTAAATGAGCAGCACTTTGGAGTTGAGTCTTGACTCCTTGCAGAACTTGCAGCCCGAGATGAGGACTAGTAACTAGTTCTTCCTCGCTGCCAAGCTGTTACTACAATCTAACATAGATTGAGTCAAAGGTGTAATCTACACGAAACTTAGGACTATGCATCCCTCATGATGTAAAAACCTTTTAAAAGGGAAGGTGAAACGGATGGTATAATGTCCTGAGGTCTGTTCTACTCCCTCTAAACTGCTTGTTCAAAAACTATGAACGAACCTAGGAAACATGAGAAAACGTGTACCATTTGAAATATGTCCTAGCTCCCAGTTAGAATCATAAGGAGAAATTAAACTTTTGGTTGTGCTAGACCTACAAGAGCAGAGGCAATTTTTGTCCCAAAATTGTTACCCATGAAGGCTCTTAGTACTTAAACAGTGGAGGTAAGACATGAACAAAATACTTCCACTGTTGGCTAATAGTAGGTTTTAAGAAAGTAGAGTTGTGCAAAGTTACCCTCGTAGCCAATATCTCTGAGCAATTCGCCAAATAACCATGCTTAGAAAGTCAATCACTCCATGTCATCATCAAAGAGTAGTCAGCTCGAATTGTGGGGGGGGGGTTGCTTCAAAATCAAAATCTTCTTGCCAGCTACCTTGGCGCGTATGAGAGAGTACGCATAGATCACATTGAGAGAGCTGTAGCCCAAAATTGTTGAAGCCATGGACCAATAAGATCAGGATCAACCAACAACGAGTAGTTAATTGAGCAGCCAGTGAGAAAGTCGATGATTTGATAAAAATCAGCATTCTGCGCCGTCTTTTCCACACACGCAATCATGTTGTGTTTGTTACAAGTGCGAATGTTTGCCATTAATGTGCGTCGGAGGTTGTAATTTAAAAAGTTATGAAAGAAAAGAGATAAAGTGAGAGAAAAATGCAATGCAGTTGAGTATTTATAGGTTGTGTTGGATAACTTTGAAGTTACCGTTGTAAATACGTTTTTAGCGCAAAAACGTACGTTTGACCATTGACCGAACGTTAGAACAGTACTTTGTTGTCTAAGCAGTACTTTCTAAGACAAGCAGTACTTTGAGTTGGCTAAGCAGTACTTTCAACTTAAAAAGATGTCCAACTCAAATATGTGCAACGACAACCCTGCAATCTTGCAAAATATCTCTTCAAATCATCAAACCTCTGAAAAATCATTCATAGCCTCCCCTCAAAGGTAGCTAGAGTGCTTCCAAATATCCATTCTACCCAAAACAGTACTTTACTTGATTACCAGTACTTTATATGTGATCCTCCCCTCAAATATAGCTATGGGTTCATCATCCCAATTGTTACCACCAAAAAGTTAAATCTTGTCAAGTCAAAGCCTTTGGTGAGTAAATCTGCTACATTGTCACAGATTTGAGAAACAGATAAGAGATTGAACTTAAGTTCTTCCACATAGCTAACTTTCTCAAAATCTAAGCATGATGTCTTAATGGTTCCTTTTCCTGAGATTCT
>BQNB010203583.1:0-10753 GCA_026074375.1 Tanacetum coccineum | reverse complement strand
AGGTTGAATCCGTTGCATACAAGCTTGAGCTTCCTGAAGAGCTGAGCTGGGTTCACAATACATTTCATGTATCCAACTTAAAAAAGTGCCATGTCGACGAACCATTAGCCATTCCGTTAGATGGACTACATTTTGATGACAAGTTCAATTTGTCGAGGAGCCGGTAGAAATCATAGACCGTGAAGTTAAACGGTTAAAGTGAAGCCGCATTCCACTAGTCAAGGTTCGATGGAACTCCAGGAGAGGTCTTGAGTTCACATGGGAACGCGAAGATCAATTCAGGAAGAAATATCCACACCTCTTCACAAAGACCGCACCATCGTCTAGTGTCGCGTCTTCACTTAACTGTGGGAGACTATAACACCCCGTGTTTTAGGGTCATTGACGTCGTCAATAAATTCACTATGTATTTTTAGTATTGTACGCGTTTGCTTTTAATCGTAATCGTTAAGTTAAATCGCGTAAGCTAAAAATTATCGTTCAATGTAAACGGGCATCAAACAATTAAACGTTTACATCAAGCAAGTATTAAATAATTATTTTGAGAATAATTATGGTCTTTGTTCATTTTATTTTTATCGGTTACGTAAAACGTTTACGTTTCGCGATAAAATACGTTTAGGCATTCCCGGAACCACCAAAACTCTTCTACGCTTCAACAAATACCCACTTTTATACCCAATACATAAAAATTACATAAATGTATCATATATGAGCTTCCATGGCCGGATTTGTAGCAATAGATACAAGAAATATCACCAAAAATCTTTGCAACTTGTATGTACCATACCAACTAATTAAAACACTTGTTTCCTTGACCATGACTAGCTTTTTCTTGACCAAGACCATCCATAAAACCCTCATGGTGTCTCCTTGACTAGTCTTACATATACAATACTTATACATTGCAAGAAATAAACACACATATCCATTTCCTTAGTGTGAAAAACCAAAAACTCTCCCTTTGTTACACATATAAGCCCACGGCTCAAAAACACCCCTTTAAATAATTCATACAAACTTTTCTACAACACATACAAGTAATCTCACATCATATCTAAGATACCTCAAGGTGATTTGAAGTATTGGTTAATCATTTACAAGTGTTTAAGCAAAGAATGGAAGATTAGGGTTTCCTTGGAATAATTAGGGTTTCATTCTTGCAAGCTTGGGTTTAAAGTCTAAACAAGGGTTTAGCACATATTTCTCATCATCATTGTTCATCATAAGGTTATCTAAAAACCTTTATCTTTTCATTTCATGAGTTTATATGTATATGATGTTCTATGTAGCAAAAATCACCATTTAGGACTTTTAAACATGTAAAAAGAGTTTTTACTTGTGATTATGATTTTGTACACTTATACACATGTTATGTTGATGGTAATATCATGTTAAAATGAGGTTATAAGTGTTGTACAATCTTGGTTTAAGTATAAAAAGTTCAAGTATAAACTTGTAGTTAAAAGTTACTTAAGGAAAGTTTATGTTTTCATGTGATGTTAATGACTTGTAAATCTTGTTATCATGGACTTATGTGGACAAATAATGGACCTATGGACACTAATATATGTATGGCATATGATATAAAGACTTGTGTAAGACTTGTGGTATTTTAATTAGTTGAAAAGTATATAAAATAAAAGTATATAATTAATTATATAAAAGCTATGCAAAGGGCTGTATAAAAATAGTACACCTCATGACGATTCCAAAAAGGTAAGAAACTTGAAAAACGGATTAATAACGAAAAACATACGATAAAAACACGATTTACGTTAATACCGGTTTTATAAAATAAACTTTATAAAAGCAAGTTATAAAATACTTCTAAAATAGAAAGTTTAGTATTTTTCACTAATTGTACATATTTTTAGGATTTCAAAATGATAAGAATCGTAATTTTTTAATTAATAACGAAAGAGTTATGAATTTTGCGAGTTTACGATAATTAACACTTTTATAAAATAAATTTTATAAAAAGTTACTATTCATGATAGAAACATTTATTTTTTTAAACCTTATAAATAAATAGAACTTTCAATTACGAGAACATGCTCGAAAGAATTACTAAAAACGCAGCTAAAACGAATAAAATACGACGTTTACGATAATTAAAGTTTATAAAAGTAATTTTATAAACTACGAACAGTAAAAATTACTGTTCATCAGCTGACCCCACTTTATAGAAATGTGATAGTTTTAATAACGAAGACATGCTCGAAGGAATCGCTAAAATCGGGATTAAAACGAATAAGTTGTTGCATTTACGGGTTTTACGACAATTAAATTTATAAAACATCATGAACAGTGAAAGTACTATTCATCAGAAGGTTATAAAATATAAAAATGTAATTTTTTTATATATCATCTTAATACGAAGACGTGGATGTAAGAAAAGCGAGAAACAGGTTTAAAACGAGAAAGTTATGCTAGTTTTTCTAAAACGATAATTATAAACGTTTTTGCTTTATAACCACGATTTATAAATTATAAATAGACGGTGATGAGCTATATAGGATTGTATACAATATTATTTATCAAAGTTCATAGTACTTATACGACCTATGTTTGATTAGGTTGCCTTCGAATTTATTGGTAGTATTTAATCAAAGTGCTTAGTACTTACACGGCCTATAATCAATTAGGTTGCACTCGGCGTTTATTGAGCATTTTCAGGTGTTATTAATAATTGATATTCAGTACTCAAGGTGAGTTCATTGCCCCACGTTTTAATTTTAATATTTATCAAGTTTGGGGGTGAGAAACATATGCTGTTTTACCCATTGGACGCATACTGGACATTTACATTGACAATTACGTGTTTCTAAGTAGCTGAAAACCCTCTGGCCCAATTATCATGAAAGTTCAATTACTGTTGTGAGCGCGAATGTTATAAATAGATCTATTTGGGATTGACATCCCCGTTCGGGTGAGTCATGCTCACTGTGTCGGTTTCCCGGACAACGAACGTATACCATGTCAGACATAGGATGTTGCGAGTTAGAACATCATCACGGGCAATGTTGGCAATTTATATTGCATTTCATACATGTCGAGCTTCAATGTCATGAGCTTAGGAAAACGTAATTACATTTTATGATGTTTGCATCTGTTACATTTTCATGGGGAAATCCTTGCGGTTCCCCCCCCCCCCCCCCCTACACTATACATTTTAGAAACCTATGAATTCACTCAACAATATGTAGACGTTTTAAGCAATGTTTTTCAGTGGATCAATAAGGCACGAGGTGCAAGGGATACATTAGTGGTTTTGATTTAGATATCATGCATTAAAGATTTTGTCGCATTACATTTTGTATATCTGTTATGGGCTAGAAATCTTTGTATTTTGAACAAGTGAAGCTTCGGGCTTTTGTAACAAACAATTTGTTAAATCCAATGTATCAATTTTAAACGGCTTTTAATGGTCGTTCTTATATATATCTTGTGTTATTGATCTATGAAGTACCACCCCCAACCCATATTCCATTGCGGCCTAATTTAGGGGTGTTACATAGCACCCCCACACCCCCCCCCCCCCCCCCCCCCCCCCCCCCACCCCCCCCCCCCCCCCCCCCCCCCCACCCCCCCCCCCCCCACCCCCCCCATAACCCCCCCCCCCCCCCCCCCCCCCCCCCCCCCCCACCCCACCCAATGCATGGGAAAATAAATCATTCAATAGAAATCCTGCTAATCATAAATTGTACCAAGCTCTCATGGAAGCTTTGATAGAGGATGAAAATGCAATGGATAAGGGAGTTGCTAACACAATCAAGGACCACAAACAAAAGCATGATGATGATGATGATGATGATGATTACCCTCCAGGTGGACCAAACCAGGGTAAGAAGACAAAGAGGAGAAGCACCAAGGAGTCAGAGTCTTCAAAGAAACCATCCTTCACCAAGGAAACCTCAAAAGGTAAAGCTCTATAAAAAGGCTCTAAAACTGGTAAGTCTGCTTCTGCAAAAGGAACTAGTTGAAGAACCAATTACTGAGGTGGTAATGGATGATGCGGGTGAAGATGTGGTTCATGATGATGATCAACCACAAGATACTTATAACCAAGACAAGCAAGTACCCAAATCAAGATTGGTTCAAGAAAACTAAACCTCCAAGCCTCTACTCAGATCCGGATGGTACAGCGTCAAGTTGTACTTGGACAACCTGAACAGCCTTGGTTCAACCAAATGGTCTCTGCTACAAAGTATCCTCTCACTTTTAACGATCTCATGGCCACTCTAATTGACTTCTCCAAGTATGTGTTAAATCGACTCAAAATTGACAATCTTACTCAAGATATCTTGTTAGGACCTGCCTATAATCTGTTAAAAGGCACGTGTACTAGCAACATCGAACTAGAGTACCACTTCCAAGAGTGTTTCAATATGACAGGACAAAAAAAAAAAAAACCTTATAATGGAACAATCGTAGAGGAGATCGTACTTTGACATGTCCAAACTCTTCCCCCTCTGCATGGTCACCCAGGCCATTTAACTGTTGTGCTGATTACTTCTTAAACAATGATTTGAGTTCTGGAATCTTATAATCCGGAGAGAACATACACTATGTCAATCACGAAGATAAAAGCAGCTCGGTATGAGATTGAAGGGGTTAAAGATATGGTTCATACGCTTTGGAGTCCTACCAAATTCGGGTATAACAAAGATGCGTTGAAAGGGATAAAATATTGGGGTGAATGGCATAAGATATGGCATACATCTCAGCTGAAAAAGTTCTCCAAGCATAATGTGTATTCCAACTAAGTAAATTTTGGGGTAAAGATGTGTTAGTGGTTAATATTTTGCAGGGATATGGTCATTTGGAAGAGATTGTGGTGAAAAGAGCTGACCGTCAGTTATACAAGTTATAGAAGGTGACTTCATGATCTACACTGAATGGACCATTGAAGACATGCTGCTTCTTGCTGTTATCACAAGCTATTCCATCTCACCGACAACGATATTGTTGACTTTATTGTGGCTCTTCGTATGTTCACAAGAAGTCTCATCATCAAAAGACGTGTCGAGGATTTACAGCTTGGTGTAGAGAGTTACCAGAAGAAACTTAACATCACTCCACCTCAACAAACCTTTCCAGAAATTGAATTTAAAGAACTCTACACTCCATCTTACAAACCACCAGGGGTTATCTATGAACACTTGGTCAAACAGAACGAGTGATGCGGGCTGATGAGTTGTACAAGTTCTCAGACGGGACACTCAAGAAAGTTCAGGATGAGCTTCATCACAGATTACTCAATTTTGACTTGGGATACAACAAGGAGATGAGGAGAAAGTGGACGGCTATTGACAAAAAGAGGTCGAAACTTATGGTCGAGCTGATTGATAAGCAGATGCGTGAAAAAGGATCATTCGGAATCTTTTCAACGACTGGTTAGTGCTGGGAACTCGAGACGGGACTAAAATCTCAATGACGCGTTCCGTTTAATCGTCAGGTCAATCTCAATTCCTATCTGTGACTACATGTGAATATGTAGTATAGATTATAATATTAAGTAATAAAATAATGTTTGAGTACGAATTTTCTAGAATTTTTCAATAAATTCAAAAAATTTCAAATTAACGTACTCAACACTATATATATAATACCCTCATAATTAAGGGGGAGCATTAATATGTTCCTAATCCGGCTTGTTAATAATTGGACCATTTTTCCTGAAAGCCATTAATATTTGAAATCGATTGATATCCAAAAATATCAAGAGACTTGACATTTTTATAAGGGGGATAAATCGTGATTAAATATACTGGCTAAAGATGTGATTTTAAGGACTCAAGTGCAATCTTCACCCTTTCATGTGCTAAACATTTTTGATATATCATCAGTACCTTGGTTGAATTTTTCAAATGGTTTTAAGGCAATGAGAACAATACCCAAAGACCGACCATGTAATTAATTTTATAGAGTTATAAGGTGGTTAAGGTTAGGTATATGTTTCCATGATCCAGCCAGAATCGGAGGAATCTACCCAGGGACATTCTATTAGATAGAATAGAAGTCCTTAGGTATGATACAAAAGGAGTAAAATGAGAAAAGGGGATAATGCAGACTAAGACGAAGCTAACACTAGAACAAACCCAACAAGGTGTTAGTGATGAAGTCTTGGTAAGCATTGAAGGGGCTGAAGAATGAAAAAGAATTGTAAGGATAAATGGTGTAAAGAAAGAAGCCCTCCATATACTTAGGCAAAAACCGGGTCAATACATATGCTATCAGAAACACTAAGATGTTGTCTGGTATTGAAGATAGTCATCATGGACCTAGTGATGTAATGCACAACCCTCCCTAGCCACTCAAGGTCTCTCAAAAGACTCTTTCTTCCTTTCTTACGGAGATTAAATACATTTCTATCAGCTTTCTCACTCCGAGTTAGTTAGTATTGAAAAGGTGGCAGTCTGCTCCAGCTTCCGATTACTAAAACTAAAGTGCATTATCGAGTCTAGAGCTATAAAAGAGATCATCCATAAATCTCATTATGACACTAATCTAAAATATACTTGTTTATTCTTACACTTTGACAACAAGAAATATCTTAAGAGTCCTACGCATATCCTTATGATATTGCCAAAACATTAGAGTGATACTTAAGTATTCATAGTGACGATGGAAATCCTTCTAGAGCCAACATTAAACAAGCTCTATGGTAAGTGACTTGTGAGATCCTATATGGATCAAACTTGTGATACTGGATATCGATTCGGTCTAGACTATGAATTCACGATTGACGAATTTTGAAATGCTTAAAACTCTCGATGTGTTGCAAAACCACTTTAGCAAGTAACACATCGATTGATTTTCAAATCAAGTTTTGATTCAATTGGTGAGACAGTGACTCACTGATTCACTCTTATCATGTTGTCTGCTTTGAGACATTCTGGTAATGAGAACAAGCTGAGTACGATGAATCTAACACACATGTGTTAGAAAGATTCAATACTGCAAGCTGGAAATCCTGTCAATGAGATTCTTCTTAATTTAAATCTACCTAATCACAGATCGGTCCTCACGGAACTAAAGGTTAATCTAACCAAACACGAGCGAATGACAAAGCCATATTCATCTACTAACTTTATTGCTAACTGTTTTACCACAGATTCATATAAAGATGGACATTCAGGTACCTGAATCCAGCATAGTCAAAATTCATAGCCACATGCTTATACCTGACCGACATATGTAAAGACACTATGAAAGCTCAAGTACATGTTTCAAAAGACTTCCGCTACTCTGATACAACACGTCTTCCTTGAAGTGACAAAGTATTAAAGTTAAAGAAATTTCAAGAAAGATGATTATACAAGCTTTTAAGACAAAGAAAGGTATGAGCATGTCTGTTTGAAGATCACAAGATCACAAGAGTGAAACTATTACAAGATGATGAAAAGAGATGAAGTTTGGTTGGTGATCTCAAGAAGCTTAAAGATCACATACAAGTAAAGCTAAAGGAACAAGCTCAAGCCAAAAGTCATATATCACTACAAATTTCACAACATAAAGATAAAGACTCAAGAATACGAGCAAGACGGCTTAGATTAAGTTTTTGTTAATTGAAGTGATCTCCATTAGGGGGAGATAGTTAGAAATACGAAAAAGTCTCGTTCACTTCTAAAATGTCGTTAAGTAACTCGTAGTTAATATTTGGAACTTAGCTAAGCTAACCGGGTCAACATAAGATACCCCTTATGTTGACCACGTCTCATGTAAGGGTATAAATACCCTTTCCATGCGATGGAAAGGGTTGTTGGTTCATTTTCATAATTCATTCTCCTATCTCTCTCTAAAGTGTCCAACCACTCTCTCTCTCTCTCTCTCTCTCTCTCTCTCTCTCTCTCTCTCTCTAGATTTCTTTACATCATTTCATAGATTGTTGTATGATTGATATTCTACATAGAGTTACTTTGATTACTTTTAATATCTTTATTATTAAAGTAGTGCAATCCCTCACATTGGTTACCAATCCCTAGAACCTTTTTCAGATTTAAATCCTGATTCAAAAAATAACATTTACTCTCATCAAAAGCAACAAATATTTTGTTATCTTTAGCCAACTTATGAACAGAAATGAGAGTAACATAATATTCAAGTATAACCAACACATCATATAGAACTAAGCCATTAGATAACCTGAGATTTCCAATCTTAGAAATAAAAGCCTCAGTCCCATTGGGATGTCTAACTTTTACTTTAAGATGAGAAATATCAAACACATTATCTAATTCCTTATTAGTGTGTATCATATGCTGATTTGCCCTTGAATCAACAATTTTTCCATTACAAACTAATTTAGGTTTAAAATTAGTATTGGAACCGAAAAACTTGTTAAAATTTTCATTGAAAACTCTATTATTATCAAACAAAGTATCTGCCATATTGGCTTGTACATTTTTTCCATTAAGAGAATTATCCTTGATAAGAGTAGACATTTTCTCATTTGTGAAACCAAAAGATGAGCTAGACCCAACAACATTATTATTAGAAATATTTTTGTTTTTTTAAGTTTTTCCGATATTTCTTTTTTTCAAAATCAGCAGGGTAACCAATGAGCTTAAAATATTTGTTAATAGTATGACCATTAAAACCACAATGCTCACAGACCAACCCAGAACCCTCATTTTGTCTATTATTGTTCACATTATTAGGTCTAGGTCAATTATTAAAATATTGATTCCTTTGAAAATTATTTCTATTAGGCACATTGGAAACAAAAGCAAAAGCTTGATTCCTTTGAGGGGAACCAACAATGCTACCAGAATCAACTTTGTGTGACTCCTCACTAGAAATGGTAGCATAAACACTTCTAACATCAGGTAAAACTTCTCTAGAGAGAATAGAACTTCTTATTTGCATATAAGAATCATCAAGAACTACATTAATTGATTATGTTTTTTAAAATCATCAACAACATGACAAGTACATCTAGGTAACTCAATCATAGCATCAAATTGTTTCCACAGAGCATTCAACATATGATAATAATCAATAATAGAGGATCCATTTTGTATTAGAGTATGAATTTTATGATGCAAACCAAAAGTAATAAAACCATCCACTTTATCATAAGTTTCCTTTAATTCTTTCAAAACATGTTTAGCCCTTTTTGAAAAAAATTGACCCATGAAAATTTCCTCTGATATAGAGTTTAAAATCCAACCCAAAATCACAGCATTGACCCTTTCCCATTGTCTCCCTAGAACGTCATCATTATTATACCTTCTACAAGATCCATCTATATAACCAATTTTATTCTTTCCCTCTAAAGCCAAAAGCATAGCACAAGACCATATTTGGTAATTTTCACCTTTTAGTTTTATAGAAACAACAGTTAAAGCAGTAGAGTCATTAGGGTATAAATGCAAAGGGTTGCTCATATCCAGTCTACTTATCAAAGTAACTAGATCATCCACAAACTCATTAACAAATTCATTATCAGTATCATCATGAATAGACATGATTACAACAATTAAACACAACAATCAGAGATAAGAAAAGAGAGAAGTTCCCAGGCTTTTACACCACTCAAGGTGATAAGTCAAAGGCTAACAGACTCTAACAAACACAAAGAACAATAAAAATAACACAAGTAACACCCCACCAATCATTCAACTCCACAATAGTGCCTTTACCTATCCTCCAACAATCTAATGAAAGAAATAAAGAACTAAAATTAAAGAGAGATTAGAGAGGTGTTACAGAGCTATAAAGAATAAGTAACGTGTTGGGATTAAAAGCCTTCTTAATGCTGCTAGTATTACTGCTGCTCATATCAGAGTTAATGCTGCTTAGTTGTGTTAGTACTGCACAAGAACTTCAAAGAAAAAAATGCTAAGTTTTTACTACTGCTAGTACACAGTTAAAACTGCTAGTGTAAAGTTACTACTGCTAGTGCATATTAGTGATGCTCAGAGACTTAGAAGAAAAACTGCTAAGTAGTTACTATTGCTAGTATAAAAGTTACTACTATCAGTACAAAGTTAATGTTGCTGAAGGAGTTAATGCTGCTAGTGAAGAAGTTAGTACTGCTGAGTTAGTTAGTACTGCTTATGTGATTTATATGAGTTATTTATGTAAAAGATATGTATAACTTATTTGTTTAAAAGATTTGATATTCTTAGGAAAGTATTGTAAGCCGTTTAGGACTCCTTAGTGTATAAAAAGAGGTCCTAGGGCATAGAGTTTGATACGAGTCATTCATAGAATTATCATAGCTTTAAGGTCTTTGTAACCCTAATACTTTGAGAGTATTCGTATTATTAATAATATTGGAGCTTTTGTTTGTTAAATTATATGTTTATATAATTACTGTTTCATTGATAGTTCTTCTTAATATTAAAAATTAGATTTCGCATAATCTTTAATACATTCAAACAAAGTTTCTACCATAGTTGTGTTAGATTTATCTAATATAACTAATCCTTATACAAGCTTAAGGAATTCGATCTATTGAAGTGGGATCAACAAGTGGTATCAGAGCTTGTTACTTTGATTACTAGAAGATATGGATCAAGATTCTGCACACATGGTGGCTGCATCTAAAGTTCCCATGCTCAAACCGGGTAAGTTTAAGTTATGGAGGATGAGGATTGAATAATACATCCAGATGATAGACTATACATTGTGGGAAGTCATAGAGAATGGTACAACCTCTCCAAAAACAACAGTTATGGAAGGTGTTGAAAAAGTGATGCCTATTACATCTGCTGAAGATAAGGCTCAGAGAAGATTAGAA
>BQNB010203578.1:0-10754 GCA_026074375.1 Tanacetum coccineum | reverse complement strand
AAGCCTTCATAACACCAATCTAACACTAGTAAACACTTCCTTATACACCAAATCAATAGAAATTGACCAAAAATTCAACTTTCACAAAACTCATTGCATGTAAGGTTTCTTTAGTGGGTTTTGTAGAGAATTGAACAAGGATTAAAATGGTGTTAATTAATTATAATGCATGCAAGTAACAAATTTTTAATGGCAAGATTATGTTGGTGTTGTTGGTTCGAACGACAAGGAGGAAGGAGAGAGCAAGAAAAAATAAATTTTGTAAAAGAAACATGTATGTGTATATGTACTAGTGTTTATAGAAATTAACTTTAATCATTTGGCAATTTTAACCCCTCCTTTCACAAGTCCTTGCAAGTTTAATACAAAATGGTTATATTTTCGTTACTTACTCGACAAAAACACAATTTATCACTTTTGTAAATATTTTTAATTTCGTCCCACTAAATATAGTTGAAAACCTTTATTAAAACGTTAAACCTTCCAAAACACGACCTTTAAACACGGTTTTTACAAAAACTCGAGGAAACGCTTAAAAATACAAAAATGACATATTTACGCTCTCGGAGCATAAAAATAAATTTTTCGACTTCCTTAAACACTAAAAACAAGTAGAAACTAAATCACGGAATGAAATTACCTAATAAATGATAATTCTCATCAAACCTTATATAACACAAACGGCTATAATTATTTACGTATAAAATATAATCGTCGTTGTTCGGGATAAACGCTGACCTAAAACTCGAGTTGTTACAGAACAAGACATGCAGCAAATGATAAAAAAGCAAAGATCTTGAAAGATAGTTTCCTAAACGGTCTTAGTGCACTTAATGTAAAGAAGATGAGGGTACTCTTCTTGATCTGATCAACACTTCCCAATTAAATTCAGACCTTTGCGAATTCCAACGAACTTTAACAATATGTATCCGACTTTGCTTCAGTCGCTTAACTTCGTTATCAACAATCTCTACCGGTTCTTCAATTATGTGCAACTTATCATCAAGTTGAATCTCTTCCATCGGAATAACAACATCACCTTCCGCTAGACATTTCTTGAGATTTGAAACATGAAAAGTACTATGAACCCCTTTCAACTCTTCAGGCAATTCCAACGTGTAAGCCACCGGACCAACTCTATCCAGAATCTTAAATGACCCAAAGTAACGTGGACTTAACTTTCTGTGCTTTTTGAAACACACAGTGCCCTTCCATGGTGACACCTTAAGTAATACCATGTCACCAACTTCAAATTCCAATGGCTTAAGTCTTTTATCTGCGTAACTCTTCTGGCAACTACGAGCAGTTAACAAACGGTTCTTAATCTGGACAATCTTCTCAGTCGTATCACGGATCAACTCTGGACCGGTGAGTTGGCTATCCCCAACCTCACTCCAACATACAGGCGATCTACATTTTCTTCCGTACAAAGCTTCATATGGTGCAGCCTTAATACTCGCATGATAACTATTGTTGTATGAGAACTCAACCAATGGCAAATGGCTATCCCAACTACTTCCGAAGTCAATCACACAGGCACACAACATATCTTTCAGCGTTTGTATTGTCCTTTCACTTTGACCATCTGTTTAAGGACGATAAGCAGTACTCATATCCAAATTAGTCCCCAATGCTTCCTGAAGCGATCTCCAGAAATTAGACATAAAATGGCTATCTCGATCCGAAATATTCAAAATAGGTACACCATGCTTACACACAATTTCCTTCAAATACAGTCGCGCGAGTTTCTCTATACTATCTGTTTTCTTCATTGGTAGGAAATGAGCTGATTTGGTCAGTCGGTCGACAATAACCCAAATTGTATCATACCCACTCGGCGTCCTCGGAAAACCACTCACAAAATCCATAGTAATTCTTTCCTACTTCCAAACTGAAATCTCAGGTTGTTGCAGCAATCCAGACGGTTTCTGATGCTCAGCTTTTACTTTCGCACAAGTTAGACACTTACTAACATATGTAGCGATATCAGCTTTCATATTCGGCCACCAATACAACAACTTCAAATCTTGATACATCTTGTCTGATCCCGGATGGATAGAATACTTGGACTTATGCGACTCATGCATAACCAAATTCCTCAATCCACCGTATCGCGGTAACCAAACACGATTCCCAAAACAACGTGTTCCATCGGGGCAAAACTCGAATATCGGCTTAATCAATCTCCCCAAATTCTCTTTTCTTACATACTTCTTCTTCATCGCTTCCTTTTGAGCTTCACGAATCTGCTTCGGTAGATTATTGTGAACAGTCATCATCAAAGCTCGAACACGTAATGGCTTATCCCTTACCTTCCGACTTAAGGCGTCAGCCACAACATTCCCCTTTCCAGGATGATACCGTATCTCACAATCATAATCACTCAACAACTCAATCCACCTTCGTTGTCTCAAGTTCAACTCTTTCTGATTTAGGATATATTGTAGGCTCTTGTGATCGGTGAAAACCACACATTTCGTTCCATACAAATAATGTCTCCACAATCTAAGAGCGAAAACAACGGCTCCTAACTCCAAATCGTGAGTAGCGTAATTCTCTTCATGGACCTTCAATTGTCTAGAAGCATATGCTATCACCTTTTCCCTTTGCATCAACACGGCTCCATAACCTTTAAGAGATGTGTCACAATACACCACGAAACCTTCCGTTCCCCCGGGCAACGCTAAGATCGGTGCACTACACAACTTCAACGTTTGAAAAACTTCCTCTTCTTTACTTCCCCACTCGTACTTCTTATTTTTCTGAGTCAACTTAGTCAGCGGCTTAGAAATCAAAGAAAACCCTTTAATAAACCTTCGATAGTATCCAGCCAAACCAAGAAATTGTCTCACCTCCGTCGGCGTCTTCGGCGCAGTCCAACTCTTAATGACCTCTACCTTTGCAAGATCAACATGAACACCACTACGATCAATCACATGACCCAGAAATTGTACCGAATCTAGCCAAAAATCACACTTTGAAAACTTGGCGTACAATAGAAGCTCCAAAACAATCTTCAAATACTTCTCATGCTCTTCTTCGTTCTTAGAATAAATCAAAATATCATCGATGAACACTATGACGAACTTATCAAGATATGGCTTGTACACGTCGGATCATCCAAGTTCCCATAAACATACAAAGCGCATAAAGTCAATCCAAACGGCTATAATTGTACTCAAAGTGACCATAACCGAGTTCAAAATGGCAGTAATAGGAATGTCCTCCTCTATTTTTAAGCGTAAACGGTGATATCTGATCGCAGATCGGCTCTTAGAAAACACGCTATAACCTTGTCAAGATTGGTCAAATAAATCTTAATTCTAGGAAGAAGGATAAATATTCTATGACAGCAACGTATTCAACTCGTGATAATCTATACACATTCGAAAAGATCCATCTTTCTTCTTCACAAACAAAACTGGTGCTCCCCACGGCGATGAACTAGGATGAATAAATCCTTTCTCCAACAACTCTTGCAATTGTATCGACAATTCCTTCATCTCAGACGGTGCCAATCTATACTGTGCACGTGCAACAGGTGCAGCTCCCGGCACTAGATCAATTCGAAACTCAACTTGCCTCGGCGGTGGTAGTCCTGGCAACTCCTCAGGAAACACCTCAGGAAAGTCACAAATCACAGGCACATCTTCCAATCGTTTCTCCTTCGACTTCTTCTCCGTCACGTGTGCCATAAACAAATGACAACCTCGCTCGACGTAATTATGGGCCTTAATACACGAAACGACCTTCAATCGTGACACACCTTTGTCACCTTCGACTATCAACGTCTTGTTCCCACATGGTATACGAACAATTTTCTCACCACAGACGATAACGACATCATGCTTGACAAGCCAATCCATACCGATTATGATATCGAACGTACCAAGCTCAATCGGCATAAGATCGATTTCGAAAATATGGTTCACTAAACTTAAAGTGCAACCTTTCAAAATAGTGTTCGTACTAACTACCCTTCCGTCAGCTAATTCTACCTCATAACTATCCTCTATTTTAATCGGTTTGATATCAAGCAATGAACTAAATCTAGTGTTCATACAATAACTCCTAACGGAACCCGAAATATGATAAAAATAAAGTCATAGCGTTCTTAGCAGAAATGTACCGGTAACCACATTCGGACAGCATAAGCTCGACCATGAACATCTCCAACTTCTTCTTGCTTAACCTTCTTCGAACAACGGTTCCTAGTATGACCTTGCTCGCCACAATCATAACTAGTAGGAATAGATGGAGAGTTAGCACCCGTGGCAACACTCTTCTCCTTACAATACCTCGACTTATGTCCAACCTTTCCACACTTGTGACACTTGATCGTACAGGGACCAACATGACGAGTAAAACAACGTTCACACAAAGGAGGTTTCCCATCAGTAGGAGCAGTAACCATGGCTTGTGCATTACCTTGCTTTTGGTTATTTTGCAAAGCTTGACGTGAGTTATCCTTTTGATTTCCCTTACCACTACTACTTCCACTTTGGAGGTTCTCCCACTTTCGCTTCTTTCCTTCTAGAATTCTCTCATTCTTAGCTTGCGATTTCTGCTCCATCAACTTATGAGCCATACGTACAACTTCATTCAAATTAGCAGGCTTAGACGATGTCACTTCACCCTTGATGTTATCCGTTAACCCCCGGATGTAAGCATCAACCACTCTTTCTGGTTCAACCATTCTCGGACATATCAATGCAAGCTCATTGAACCTCTAAGTATAAGCAACAATGCCATACTCCTTAATCTTCAAGTTCCATAACTCGTGCTCCAAACGTTTGATTTCTTCTATCGGACAAAACTCAGCAGTCATCAATTGCTTCATCTCAGTCCAAGGCATTTGGTTCACAGTCTCCAAACCCAAGGTTGCAATCTTAAAATTCCACCAAGTTAAAGCCAGACCTTCCAATGTAGCAGTAGCAAACCTAACCTTCTTTCCCTCTGCGCACTCACTGATTCCAAAAACACTTTTAGTTTTCTCAAACCATCTTCGCAATTCAATCGCTCCTTCAATCCCACGAAAGATAATTAGATTGCACTTCATAAACCCAGCAAAAGTGCACTCACAATCAGCAGGTGCAGTGTCTCAACCCCTAGCTGGTCCAGATCCATAAGCATCGTTCCTGACTTTTGCTTGCCTTTCCCGCTCAGCAGCAATAGCGGCATCAACACTTTCCTTGATCATTCGACGCATAGCAGCTTGAGTCATAGGTGCAAACCTTGGAGGCATGATTCTGTTACATCACACAGAAAACAATTTGATAAGCATTCATAACATGATATTCTCATAACATGATACAATGACCAATCAACCACAACAACAGTCACACAACATCAAGTAGAAATCAAAAGATAGTCATTCATTTTTCATCATAAAGAGTTAATATATATGGCAAATGTTTCCAATAAAATGATACAAATGCGTTACAACAATTGCACTCAATGCTACGAACCGAAACTCAGTTTAGTGATTAACAACAAAGAACTACAATTGAAACTAGAACTACTAAGATGTTTCTCTCAAGACTCTTTTCGCTATGAATCTCACCACATATTCAACTAGGAAATTAAAGCTTCATTCGGTCTTTCTTCAAACACAAATCCCCTACGAATCATCTCTTGGTAGAACTCATGAGCTTGAACTCTAGTCCAATAAAGATCTCTCTTGACTCGTTCATTCTGCATACGAAGGAATGTGTTGCTCAACCTTGCTTCTTCCAGTTCCTTCTTCAATTTCTTACACTCAGCTTTCTCTTCAACACTACCGAGCTTCTCAACCAACTTTTCCATTGCAGCCGTTCCTTGTTCCACACTAGAACGCACTTCATTACCCAAGTCTAGAATCAACTTGCCATAAAACTTATCCTTTGCCTTTCCTTTCTTCTCGACCAATGCATGCGCTGTCTCGCGTCCACACATACGTCTAGAAAGATTAACGATCCGACCAAAAAGAGAGTCAATGTCCCGCCTCATGAAACCAGGTAGTAAACTATCACCATCCTCTCGAGGAATAGCGGCAGTAGATGATTCACCTATCTCATAGACACTAGCAGGAACAGTCTCATCTTCGGGCTCAATCGGGTTCTCAACCTCAATTTCTTCATCAGGCTCAGACTCAGAAACAGGCGGCGGAGGATTAAGAGAATCCGTCTCTTCATAAGGATACGTCAACTCAGGCTCATTTTCATCTTCCTCAATGTCGACTTCCATATCATCTTCTTCTTCCTCTTGAGGATCTTCTTCTTCCTCAAATTCTTCTTCTTCCGGGTCCTCGTCTTCATCCACTAAGACAGGCTCAGGAACAACAGGAACATCATCGTGTTGATTCGGCTCAACAATAGGTACATCATCATCATGATCATGATTTAAGTTTTCCATGATAATCTAGAAAAATATCATATAATACTTACTTAATAGCGTATCAATTTTTATTATCAGAACACTATTATCAAAATAATGGTTCGCATCAAAGTGCAACAATTAAAAATTCATAATTCGCGACTTTACAAATCCGAATATGTATATCGACTATACTTCAAACATATAGAGAGATAGCTTTCATATAATCGCATGTCATTCTATGCATACAACACATGCACAAATGCACCCACGTATAATCACTTTATGCATCCAACATGCATAACTTATCCAATTTATGATGCATAGTTAAGTAAATGGGATAAAATATTTAACCATTTATACATATAATACATACGTACATATATTTACACATAGCAATTAATAAATACAACTTACATGTAACCAATGGCAACGAGGAGTCTTGGCATGCGTGTAGAGCGTTATAGTTTAGGTTTTTTAAAAGACTCGACCCATTTCTTTATAACCCTAGATTCTTGATATCACTTTGACATCTAAAACGATTAAAACTCGAGTTTTGAAAATGACCTAGTTCTCTATAACCAAAGGCTCTGGTACCACTCTGTAACACCCCGCCCAAACGACCATTTGGGTTGCGCAGCGGAAATGAACAATTGGGGGTTACTAAATAGCATCCATCACCACAAATATAGAAAACGACCTAAATAAGACGTTTAAACAACATGTGTTCCATATTATTCAGAGTTAAAATGCGTAGGTCCTCACAGAATCGTAACCACCATCTAGTACAACATTTGAAAGACAATTGTTCAAATAAAAGACCTAGTTTTTAAGACGTCACAAATGATATTGTTTTTGAAAGACCGGAACACACAAGAAGTCTTTCCATAAAATCCACCATCATACAACACGGCATCGACACCTCCACGCCTATCGGGCCTTCACCTTGATTTTCCTGGGATAAATACATGTTTAAAAAACATCAACAACAAAGTTGAGTGAAATTCATAGAGTTTAAAGTAATCAGTAAGTAAAGATCTTTGAACACATAATTAGTTCTCGAGAAAACAAAGCAACAAATGCAATGTATAGCAACTTCTTTTCTTTCACGCATTAAGCTCATGACACCGAACGTTAACAGTACATATGGCATTTCATATGTTTAAGTGCCCCAAAATAGTATTAAAGTCATATACCTTCAATATTTCTAAAATAAAATGTTCGTATATATTGACCAAGGTGTATCGCAGGAATCAATTCCTCGACAGGGCTGTCAAACCCAATAGATCTATTTAATGCATTAGCGTTCACCCATTATAGGCGATAGCGGTTTCATGAAATAAGAGACTTCCGACAATAGCTAACTTATGTGAAACAATCTCGTAATCGGGTCTACATACCATATTCATATGTGATTGATTTAATAAAACAAAACATTATACCCCTCGCGGTTTTAAAAAAAAACGTTTAAAATAGAATCAAAAGCGAGGATATAAACTCACCTTAAGCAAAGATCCAATCAATCAATTCAACAAGCGCAAGTAAACTTCACATCTCTACAACGACCTATATAATACATCGTAATAATTGTGCGAGACTAATATTATATATAATATAATAAATGCAAGACTTGCATATATATATATATATATATATATATATATATATATATATATATATATATATATATAATATGCTCCCATATATATAAATCATACACTAAAATCAACCAAGTGCACGCAAAACAATTCCTTAAACACACCTCATAAATATTACCCTGGTCTTACAAAAGTTTCTATTTTTAGAAAGTTGCCTAAAGTAAGGATAATATAATCCGAACTTAGCTTTCATTCCATTATAACAAACATTACGAATCCTTTTATTTGTATAAACTACAATCAAAGTATAACGCATAGTTGACTTTTAAAAGTCAAACTCGATTGACTTTTTACCCCAAAATTTACCAAACTTGAATGTGGCCGTAAAAATCTTCGCTTAAGGATTTGGACAAGGCCCACCTTATATCAAAACGGACCTTAGAACATCCTTTATCATAATCAAAAGCCTAATTTATATTTCAAAATTTTCTCGACACGTATGGTCAAGTCAAATTTTCTGGTCAACAAAAGTCAACACAAAGTCTTACAAAAACCCATTTTTAACAAAATCCAACCATTTCAATATGTTTAACTAGCCTAAAAAAATATACTAGAACCATCAAACATATGTTCATATTCATAACACTTTCAAATTGATTTTGCACTTGAATCATCTAGCTATAATCACATATATGTAATAACCATCAAATTAACCAATAAGTAAACATAACTAGAAGCTTACAATGCTATAACAAAGTTTGATTTTTGTTTCACCTTGGCCTTTGAAATCGGACGCAACCCACAAGACCAAACAAAAACCTTTTTCAATCAAACCAAGCCTTCACAACAACATCAACACTAGTAAAACACTGCCTTATACCCCAAATCATAGAAATTTGACCAAAATTCAACCTTTATATAACATCATTGCATGTTAGTTATCTTATAGGTTTTGTAAGAATTGAACAAGGATTAAAATGGTGTTTAGTAATTTATAAGCATGCAATAACCAAATTTTTTAATGGCAAGATTTTGGTTTGTGTTGTTGGTTCAAACACAAGAGGAAGGAGGAGCAAGAAAAATGAATTTTGTAAAAGAAATATGTATGTGTGTAATTGCTAGTATATATAGAAAGAAAGTTTAACACTTTAACACCTTTAGTCCCTCCTTTCATAAGTCCTTGCAAGTTTAATACAAAATGGTTATATTTTCGTTACTTATCCGACTAAAACACAAATTATCACTTTCGTAAATATTTTTAATTCCGTCCCACTAAATATAGTTTAAAACCTTTATTAAAACGTTAAACCTTCCAAAACACAACCTTTAGACACGGTTTTTACAAAAACTCGGGGAAACGCTTAAAAATACAAAAATGACATATTTACGCTCTCGGAGCATAAAAATAAATTTTCCGACTTTCTTAAACACTAAAACAAGTAGAAACTAAATCACGGAATGAAATTACCTAATAAATGATAATTCTCATCAAACCTTATTTAACACAAACGACTACATTATTTGAACGTAAAAAAAATATACCGTCACCGTTGATCTGATAAAACCTGACATGAAACCGGGTTGGAAATATAACAAGGACATGCAACAAATGCTAAAACAAGCAAAGATCTTGAAAGATAGTTTTCTAAACGGTCTTAGTGCACTTAAATCAAATTTCACACGGAAACATAAACAAGGCATCACTAAAAGTGAATTTGAACGTGCATTTAGTCATATTTTTGGTGAAGATGTTGACACATTCACAAGAATGTTCTCTCAGAACATGGATACACTGGAACAACAACTTACCAAAGAAACTATTCTTGAGTCCAACTGCCAGAATGCCTTTAGAGTGCTCAAGACACAATTTGAGAAAATTTTCACTTTCGTGCTAATAAAGCCTTTAAGTTTTGATGGTACATATGCAAGGAAGGACTTTCATACATATACTGGCATTGAACCTAAACTCTTCAAAGAAAAAAAATTGATTTCATTGAAGATTATATGCTCAAAACAATCATTCATTCACAAACGATTCAGAAAATGTTCTATGACAAAAAGTTGCAGATTCAAGAGTGCACAGTTCAAGAAGTTAAAGCATCGGATGCTATTTCAGAAGACAAAGCACAAGAACGTTGCATGGTATCTTTTTGACTACTTCATTCACACCTCAAGCTTCTTTCAAACAACGACTTAAAAGGAACTCGCACCGAGTATGGATTCAAACGCGCATTTGCGACACTCTTTGGTCAAGATCTAGAGACTTTCACAGGCACAATGTTCCTTAACATGGATCAACTAGAAAAGCAACTTGACAACGAAGAATTTCAAGAGATTGGATCCATGGCTTCTTTTAAAGTACTCGAGGACACCGTTTCAGATGTTCAATCAAGTCACAAATTTATTAGATGAAGAATAACTGTTGTAATGACACGTAACTAATTTCTACAATACACTCAACTCGAGATTCCAGAATTCCGTGATACACTAATCCAACATATGGAATCTGTTAAGAAGTCAATTGATGAAAGAGCACAGCATAAATGAGAGCATAATAGCTGGGTGAATGAAAGACTGATGCGGACAACAGAAGAAAAGATTGATACGAGTAAAACATTGGATGCTAGTTTGGTTGACACAGAAAGCAGTGGGACAGAATCAAAAGAGCAGGATACAAGCAGCAGATCAAGGAATAATGCATATGCTGATGATGCAAATATCATACCCATATATGATGAAGAGCCAATGACTGAGGTATAATTGTCTGCTGATAATAATGTATTTGCTACAAGACAACAACAC
>BQNB010203577.1:0-10754 GCA_026074375.1 Tanacetum coccineum | reverse complement strand
ATATACACCACAAGGTTTCTAATCTAGTTGTTTAGATTTATCTAAGCTAATAAAAGATCCATTCAATTGGAACCAACAAATATTGTCCGTGTTTCGGGCTCAAAGCCCAAGATATGCTAAGCCCGGCCCAAGTAGAAAAGCCCATACGCCTACGTGTTGGCTAGGGGTATAAAAGAAACCCTCTCCACACATGGAGAGGGTGTTGGTTGCATTTATTCACTTGTAACTCACCATTTCTCTCTCTAATCTAACATTCCAAGTTCTTTTCTTCTCTCTTTTCTTCTTTTCTTATTTCTGGCTCACATAAGGGCTTATTTGGGTTTGCTTATTGTTGTGTAAGGATTACAAGTGGGATAACATGTGGTATCACTCGCCAAGGGGTGTTTAGTGTTGGATTAGTGGTTAAATAAGTTAATTTTTGTGGCTTATTGCAAGAACAAACCCATGTCTTATTGGGTTTGTGGCTTCTTGGATTATTGAGCTTATTCTCTCCTTTATATTGGTGTTAAATAGCTTATCTTGAAGCTTATTCATTTCACCCTCATGTTTTTTTAAGCTTGTTGATTCGTCGTTGTTTTTTTGTGTTCTAGCTTCTTAAAAACATAAAAGATCTCGTCCTCTAACTTGTTTGATCTTCTAACTAGGTTCTTAGCTTCGTTTTGAATTTTTGTTGTTCATTTTAAGCTTATTTCGGGCTTATTTGAATCTTATTTCGAGCTTATTGAGGTGACTTATTCATCTAAGTGGTCCCAACCGGTTAACAAGATAGGGGAACATAGATCCACCATTTTAGCTTCACTAGAAAAGGACTAGTTGTTTGTTAGTGTAAGTGGTCCTTCACTAGATAGTGACATCAAGCGGAACATGTCATAGGTGAAGCGGAATATGAAGGTTTAAATGTCAAGCGAAATATGCAAGTTTAACTGCCAAGCGAAATATGCATTTTCAAGTCAAGCGAAATATGCAGGATTTTGTTCAAGCGAAATATGTATAGAAACTGAAGCGAAATATGCAATTTTGATTTTTCAAGTGAAACAAGTTTTGATCATACAAGCGAAACATGCATTGTTTTAACCAAGCGAAATATGCAAGAGTTTAAGCCTTACATGTCAATTTTAGGTTAACCAAATTTTTCTTCAAATCAATTCTACTTTCACGGTTTTTCTATTGATTTTGTAAAATCCCGACAAGTAATCCTTTTCTTCTCGGTTTTAATCATAGAGTTGTAAAATTCCGTGGAAGATAATTGCATTCTCTCACACCACAATACAATCAACACTTCATAACACTTAAGATCCGATATCCATTCATAACTTCATCAAAATGTCAAATACCAATTTGCCAACTCAATCATCAAGTATTCTTTAGAATCACACCGTTTCTTCGTGTTCAACTTCTAAAGTTTAAGAGAAGACACAACTTTCAAGGATTAAATGCATGAACAGTCTTTGAGCAATTCAGTCATAACTCAAGTTTCTAAAGTTTCTCATAGAAACTTTACAAGATTTTGGTAACATGCCTATCTTCAAGAGAACATTCTCTTAAGACTTGGATTTACTTAAAAATCATCTTACCAATGAAATAATTTCTCAGACTGATTGCAAGACTACTTTGACAAAACTCAAAACAACATTTGAAAATGCTTTCAGTTCAGAAATCAAAGCGCATATGCAGAATTATACAAGATATGATGCTCAATCATTTTACAATGCAATGATATTTAACATGGATTCCCTCGAGAAATACATGCTTGAGTTAATTCTTCATCAACAACGAACTCCACAATTGTTGAAACAAAAGAAGTTGATGCAAACACAAGAAGATCATTCAAATCCAATTCCAGCATTGAATGTTGATTCATTGAAAGTCGATTTAGTTGTCATACATAACACGTGTTCTGAGAAAGAAGAAAGTAATTCAGAGACTGCATCCAGCTAATCAGTAAAGGAATGCAGCTTGAATTCTAAAACAAAAGATGTGCATGTAATCAAATACAAGATGTCAAAAGCAAAAGAAAGATGCACTCTTTGGTCAAGATGTTGATACTTTCACAAGTACAATGCTCCTCAACGTAGATCAACTACAAAAGCAACTTGACAAAGATGAATTTCAAGAAGATGGATCCATGACAGCCTTTTGGGTGGTAAACAACCAGTTCCAGAAGTTCATCGATTCAAAGTTTACATTGGATTATGACAGTCAAATGACAGACACGTACTTTGTTGAATACACTAGAATCGAGGTTCAACACTTCAGAGATACACTACTCCAACACCTAGGTAATGTTAAGAAGTCCGTTGCTGAAAGAACACGTCATCAAAGACAGTATGAAAGAAGGGTGAATAAAAGACAGATGCAGACGCAAGAGAGTAAGATTCATACGGGTAAAGCAGTGGATAATGGTTTGGTTGTCATGGAAAGCAATGGAACAGAATCAGAAGTCCAAGATGACAGCAGCAGGTCAGGGAATGATACAGATGCTGATGATGCAGATATCAGACCCATTTATGACGAAGAGCCAATGGCTGAGGTACAATTGACTGTTGAATGCAATATCTTTGCTATAGGACAACAGCATACTGAGCAACCTGAAATCATTGTTGAAGGTAGGGTTGACCAGTATCCTGAAACATGTCAAGTTAAAAGTCCTATGCTTGATTCATCACCTGATAACCAGACAACTGAATACTCAAAACAATCACTCGAGTCTGAGAATATTTTACTCAAAAAGACTGTTGCCCAATTTCAAAAAGATTTTTCAAGAATGGAAGCACATTGTATTGCTCTCGAACTTAAATATCAAAATCAAGCTTTAAAATCGGGGCAACATGGTCAAATTTTGAATGAAACAAGTAATAAAGCCAAGATTGAAAAGGAAATTGATGTACTTGAAACAATGAACATCGAATTAGAACATAGTGTGGCTACATTACGTAAGGAAAATGAGACTTTGAAACAGCATTACAAAGATTTGTATGATTCTATTAAAATTACGAGATCTAAGACTACAGAACAGACAACATCTTTGCTTGCTAATAATGCTGAATTAAAAGCTCAGATTCAGGAAAAGGTTTTTGCAATTGCTGCTTTAAAAAATGACTTAAGGAAGTTAAAAGGAAATAGTGTAGATACTAAGTTTGATAAAACATCAGTCTTGGGGAAACCGGTTTTACCATCACTAAGAAACCAATCAGTTGTTAGACAACCGAATGCGTTTAAATCTGAAAGGGCTCAAATGTCAAAACAACGGTTTGCCTCCCAAGTTGATGTGAATAAGAATTTGTCAAAACCAGTCACTCAACATTATTTGCCTAAGAAAACAGAATCCGCCTTTGCAAAACCTGATCACGTGATTGCATCTAGCTCATCTAGGAATAGTTCTAAGAACATGCCAAGATTTAGTTCAAATGACATGGTTCATAATCACTATCTAGATGTAGCTAAGAAAAAGATACAAGAAAGAGATAGGAACTCAACAACTAGTGTGCCTACTTCTGCGAGAATTCAAACCACTACTGATGATAGGAAACCAAACCCTAGGAGCAACAATCAAACATCTAGGAGTTTGCCTGTATCTAAGAGTAGTCGCGTTACGATAACGGCTGTGCCCAAAGCAGATCACTCTAAGAGTTCTAGTTCTTTTTCAGATTCCAAAAACTTTGTTTGTTCTACATGTCATAAGTGTGTCTTTAATGCAAATCATGATGCTTGTATAACAAAACTCCTGAAGGAAGTAAATTCACGTGCTAAGATTCAATCCAATAAGACCACAAACAGTAACAAACCCGTAGATCAAAAGAGTCATACTCAGAAACCTAGTAGACAGATCTTTACAGGACATAGGTTTTCTCCTAATAAGACTTCCGCTGTGTCTGAGAAAACATCTCCTAGATCTGATCTTAGGTGGAAACCCACGGGTAGAATTTTCAAATCTGTTGGTCTTAGGTGGATTCCTACAGGAAAGTTATTCGACTCTTGCACAAGCAAGGTTGACAGTGAACCCCCACATGGTTCAAATGTAGATATCCCTCATATTCATGAATGCAAACAAACTCTGGATGTAAGTGCAGGTACATCAATCAATGTTCAGAAGGAACAAAGTCTTGATTTAAGTGCAAGTACCTTATGTAATGTCAACAAGGAAAAAAATCCCCCTTCCCCCCAGAGTATGGTTGCTGAAAAAGCTGATATCTCAAAAACCATTGTCAACGTGGATTCACAGATGATGATACAGAAGAATGACATTTGAATAAAACTGTTCAAGCCTCGCACCACAATATCAACAGAAGTTCATCAAGCAGATGAGATAGTAACAACGTCAAATGAGCTGGATTTGTTATTCGGTCCTTTGTTCGATGAATATTTCAATGGAGAAAATCAAGTGTTTTTTAAGTCAATCCTCTGTCACTAACTACTGAATGCCAATCAAATAAACATCAACAACAACCTGATTCAACTTCATCCACTTCAACTCTAGCTACAACTGTCACTGCTAATGGAAACTTCGATTTGTAAATATTTTTATTCTCTCTTTATTTTTGATTTATAAAAAATTTTGAAAAAGAAAATAAAAAAAATATAAAACCAACAAAAAGAAAATAGAAAAATATAAAACCAAGAAAAACAAAATATAAAATCAGAAAAATTTCAAAAATACCAAAAGAATTTTTCCCCCCTTTTTCCCACCCTCGACATGTCCTCTTGGAATCGATAACATGTACGTACCTAGAAAATGTTTTAACATCGACACGGGCGAGTAAAGACGTTCGAGCCAAGATTTTAATGCTTTCAAAACATGTCATTTCTAAAATATTTCTCTATGACATAGAGGTAGTATTTCAAGCATAAACTCGGTCCCAAATGTCATAGGGAAGTGTGCATTTCAGTGCGCTTACTCTAAAAATAGAAGAGAATATTCTATCATGGTGTTTTTTAAATCGTTAACATAATTTTTCAAAAGAACTTTATGTCAATGTCACAATAAAGTTGTGGTATCTTTCCATAAAAAGTGGTATTTGTTAAAATTATGTGTTCAACACTCCCTTCCTCGAATAAGTTTTAAAAGAATTGTAGTACGTAGAATGTCATTTTATGTGGATCAATTTCTGAGGGGGAGCTTTTTAAAACCAAAGCCTTTTAATGTGTGGTAACATATTCATAAATGTCAATTATAAGTATCCAAAAACATTTTGTGAAATAAAATGTGGAAACTAAATGTCAATTATTTAATAAACATTGTTCCACTTAAGGCATCTCACTCCGTCTTCAACAATTTTTGGTGAGTTCGTATCAATTTTTCATTCCAATGTCAAGTTTAATAAATATTGGTATCCCACATATACTGTTGAGGGGAGCAATCTGAAAATGAAATTCATGCAATATCATGGTATAATTTTTCTCCCCATGGAATTTTTCATGTCAAATTTTAATCAATTGGTATTTCAAATACTAAGTGTTTTATTATTTAAAATAAGGGAGAAAAATTGTAATTAAAATATGATATAGAGAATGTGATCTTTAAGACTCAAATGCAACTCTTTACTCTCATGTGCTAAAACAATTTCCGAATCTCGGAGCACAAGTGTAGTGGACGTATTTAGAAATAACAATGTTAGAAAATGGTTTTATGGTTCGATCTCTATACCCAACAACCTATTTATTTCATGACGATTCTGAAGTCATAAGGTGGTTAGGTTAGGAATAAGTCCTACGATCCAACCAGAACCGAAGGGATCTACCCAATGACATCCCATAGTTAGAAATAGCAGTCCTCAGGTATGATTGGAGATGAATGAGTAAGAGGGAAAAATGCCGACTAAGATTGAGCTAACACTGGAACAATCACAACAAGGTGTTAGTAATGACGTCTTGGTAAGCATTGAAGGGGTTAAAGAATGAAAAAGAAATGTATGGATAAAGGGTGAAAACAAAGCAGCCCTCCAAACAACTTAGGCAGAAATTGGGTCAATACATAATCTATCAAAATCACAATGATGATTGTTGATATTGAAGAAAGTCGTCATGGACCCAGTGATGCAATGCACAACCCTTCCCAGCCATTCAGGTTTCTCTCAAAAGAAACTTGTCTCAATTGTCACGAAGATTGTTGATATTGAATAGGTGGCAGTCTGCTCCAGCCTCCGATTACTAAAACCAAAAGTGCACAAATCGAGTCTAGAGCCAAGAAGAGATCAAATTATAAATCTCATTAGGACACAATGTCAAAATACACTTGTTGAACACCATAAAGTTCACAAGTTGTAACAAAGAGTCCTACGCATTATCCTTGAGATCTTGCCAGAACATCCGAGTGATACTTAAGTATTCACAGTGAAGATGGAAATCCTGCTTGAGTTAACTAGATATCAATTTTGGTCCAGTAAATGAATTGACGACTAAATCAGAAAGATAGTAACTATCTGATTTACTCTTACTGTGTTGTCTGCTTTAAGACGTTTCGGTAATGAGAACTAGCAAACATGGTGAATCCGATACATATGTGTTAGAAGATCTTACGCTTTGAGCTGGAAACCCTGTCAAGGAGATTCTTTGAATCTACCTAATCACATGTATAGTATTTATATTATAAAACAGGAAACCAGAGGTTAATGCAACCGAACTCAAGATGAATGACAAAGCCATATTCATCTTTTATTGCTAACTATCTTATTTCAGGTTTAGACGACGGTGTTGCAGCCTCATTCTAGCGAAGTCGGATGCATAAAACACATGCTCATACTCAAGCTTTCAAAGTCAATCGCTCAACATCAAGATCGTTGATTATAATCTTCCCCACCATCAAAGAGCCTCATAATCAAATAAAGAATCGTCAATTGGGGGAGATTGTTAGACTTATAATCATATATGTCAAACAAGAATGTAACAAGTATGAGCATGTTGGTCAAGAGCACAAGATGATCAAGGAAGTCAAATCAAGATGATTCAAGTCAAGGAGATGATGCAAGATGACGATCTCAAGAACTCAAAGTTAAAAAGATAAAGGCTCAAGATCAAGATCACAAAGCATGAATGAACAAAGCCATTACAAGCAAGACAAGACCAAAACAAGGCAAAGCATAAATGTCAAAGTCATATCTTCAACGTCAAGGGAGACAATGATAAAACAAAGCAAACTCCTACAAGAATGTTATCGGTGGTACGAAGGAGTTTGAAGAAAGAGACCTCAACATTGGGGGAGATTGTTAACCTTATTTATATTAAGTCAAACAAGAATGTTATCGGTCTTATAAAGTTAAATTGGGTCTTGTAAAGTAATAGGCTAGTCGGGTTCAACGGGCTTGGATTGTAACCTAATATTGTCCGTGTTTCGGGCTCAAAGCCCAAGATATGCCAAGCCTAGCCCAAGTAGAAAAGCCCATACACCTACATGTTGGCTAAGGGTATAAAAGAAACCCTCTCCACACATAGAGAGGGTGTTGATTGCATTTGTTCACTTGTAACTCACCATTTTCTCTCTCTAATCTAACATTCCAAGTTCTTTTCTTCCTCTCTTTTCTTCTTTCTCATTTTCGGCTTATATAGGGCTTATTTGGGTTTGCTTATTGTTGTGTAAGGATTATATTGTGGGATAAAAATTAGGTCACGCAAATATTTGTCTCATTCAATCGTTAGCATCTAAGGAATTAGTTAGAAACTTACCTAAGCTTAAGTTTGATCCACACTTCTGTGATGCTTGCAAAATTGGAAAACAAGCTCACGCTAGTCACAAGGCTAAGAATATAGTCTCAACGACTAGATGCTTAGAACTCCTTCATATGGATCTCTTCGGTCCATCCGCCATACGGAGTTACGGAGGAAATCGCTACACCTTAGTCATAGTAGATGACTACTCTAGGTATACTTGGACTAGATTCCTTAAGGACAAAACCAAAGCCTTTGATCAATTTGAAATATTTAGTAAGAAAATTCAAAACCAATTAGGATGTACAATAGTGTCAATAAGAACCGACCACGGTAGGAAATTTGATAATGAGGTGCAATTTGGAGAGTTTTGTAATACCAATGGAATTACACATAACTTCTCAGCTCCATGCACTCCTCAATCAAATGGCATGGTTGAAAGGAAAAATAAGACACTTCAAGAAATGAGTAAGACTATGTTGAATGAGCAATCATTACCATAAAAGTTTTGGTGTAATGTAGTAGATACTTCAACATACATTTTTAACCGAATCCTAATTAGAGCCATCTTAGGAAAAATATCTTACGAACTCTTGAGAGGTAGGAAACCTACTCTAGATTACTTTAGAGTGTTTGGAAGCAAGTGCTTCATTTTAAAAACTAAAGCCTACCTTACAAAGTTTGACCCAAAGTCATACAAAGGTGTCTTTTTAGGATACCCCCAAAATAGTAAAGCCTACATCATCCTTAATAAACATACAAGGAAAGTCGAAGAATCGCTTAACGTGACATTCGATGAAACTCCTCCACCCTCTAAGACATCACCCTTGGTGGATGATGACTTAGATAAAGAAGAAGCAATTAAGGTTACCGAAAAGAAAAACCTAGAAAATGACATTGAGGATGAAACTTTAGAGATTGACAAAATAGTCAATATTAAGGAATCTAGGAACCATCCATTAGAAAATATCATAGGAAACCTTAACCAAAGAACCCTTAGATCACAAGCCCAAAACCAAAGTAACTTCTTTTGTTTTATATCAACTATAGAACCTAAGAATGTGAATGAAGCCTTAATGGATGATAGTTGGATAGTCGCTATGCAAGAAGAATTAAATCAATTCATTGCTAACGACGTTTGGGAGTTAGTTCCACAACCTAGGAATATGACAATCATAGGAACTAAGTGGGTGTTTAGAAATAAGTTAGACGAGAACGGTATTGTTTCTCGAAATAAGGCTAGGTTAGTTGCTCAAGGCTATAATCAACAAGAGGGCATCGATTATGATGAAACTTATGCCCCAGTTGCTAGACTTGAGTCAATTAGGATACTATTAGCTTATGCTTGTGCTTTAGATTTTAAGCTATTCCAAATAGATGTAAAAAGTGCATTCCTGAATGGTTTTATCAATGAGGAGGTATACGTGGCACAAGAGGATTCATTGACTTTGAAAAATTGGATCAAGTTTATAAACTTAAGAAAGCTTTATAAGTTCTTAAAAAAGCACCTAAAGCTTGGTATGATAGATTAAAAGCCTTTCTTATTAAACATGAATACAAAATGGGAATGGTAGATAACACTCTTTTTACCAAGAAGAAAAGTTCAAACCTCATCATCGTTCAAATATATGTCGACGACATTATATTCGGCTCGACTTGTCAAGACATGTGTGATGAATTTGCCAAAATCATGCATGACGAGTTCGAGATGAGCATGATGGGTAAACTTAACTTCTTCCTTAGATTACAAATAAAACAAATGGAAGATGGTATTTTCTTTAATCAATTTCAATATATTAAAGAAATGCTTAAGAAATTTGGCTTAGAAGAATCTAAACCAATGAAAACCCCCATGTCCTCTGATACTAAACTCATGAAAAACAAAGAGTGTGAGTCAGTAGATAGTACCAATACCAAGGCATGATAGGTAGTTTATTATACCTAACGGCAAGTAGGCCCGATATCATGTTTAGTGTCTGCCTTTGTGCCCGCTTCCAAGAGGCTCCCAAAACCTATCACCTTGAAGTGGTTAAACGTATCTTCCGATACATTAAAGGCACTACGCACTTAAGATTATGGTATCCTAAGGGGACCGGCATAGAAACAGCAGTATATGTCAACTCTGATCATGCAAGAGATTATGTGGACCGAAAAAGCACTAGCAATATTTGTACATTTGTGGGATGTTATTTGACATCTTGGTTCTCGAAGAAACAAACCACTCTTGCTATATCCACTACCGAAGCTGAATATGTAAGTGCCAAAAAGGCATGTCAACAAGCACTATGGATGAAACAAGCTCTTATCGACTACGACATTCGACTCAACGACGTCCCGATCATGTGCGACAATAAAGGCGCGATTAACCTTAGCAAAAGTGCAACATTCTTGAACCATACATATCGAAATTTGTCATCACTTTCTTCATGATAATGTCCAGAAAGGACATATCTCAATTGAAAAAGTGTCGTCCGTCGACAACATCGCCAACATTCTTACGAAACCCCTTAAACATGAATCGTTTAACTACCTACGTCTTGGTTTAGGAATGATAGAACACATTCCATAAATCATGTTAGTCCGCTTCTCTTTCTTCTGTCTCGATTCTAGTCCGCGTTCCATTCCGCATCGTGACAATTTAACTACTTCATCCGAAGCTAGTTAAATATTTTTAATTCGCGAAATGCAAATTAATTAGTCACTCTTCCTAGTAAATTCGTGTCAAAATTTAAAAGTCTAAAAATTCCATAATATGGGCGGCCCCCATATCTCAGGCGACCCCTAATCTTTTTCAGGCGGCCCCCTGATCAATATGGGACCACCACCAGCAGACACCAAAAATCTATACTTAGTCAAAAAAAATTAAAACTCAAAAACAAACACCCATTTCCTCTTGCTGCAGCGACGAACACGACCAAACCAACCCAAAAACTCAAAATCAACCATTAAAACTTGAATTGAAGATAAAATCAACACATACAATCATTCATAACATCAGCAACATCATCAATTGTAAATCATTTCATCTATTTTCTTTCAATTTGAGTCTAGGGTTCATGATGAACACAAAAATTAAAATTGGGGTTTTTTCATTTTTCCTTCAATTTTGTACA
>BQNB010203575.1:0-10754 GCA_026074375.1 Tanacetum coccineum | reverse complement strand
GTACACTCTCCTTTGTCGTTCGGGTCCGAGTTGCAATCTGAGAGCGATTACAAGCCATGGAGAAAAATTAGAAATGACATGTTTTGAAAGCATTTGAAACTCCTGCTCGAACTTCATTTACACACCCGTGTCAATGTTAATCAACATTTCTAGGCACGTAAATGTTATCGATTTCAAGAGACACGTCGAGAAGACTCTTTTTGGAAAATTTTGATTTTTTCTATTTTGTATTTTCTTTTTGAAGTTTTATATTTTTGTATTTGTCTTTTCTAAAAATTATTTACAAGTTGATGTTTGAAGAATATATCAAGCAGATTCAGTTGTCAGAACCTCCAGTTCTGCTGGAGTTAAACATCTCATACCAATTCCACTGACAAGATACTGAAACCTATCTTCGGGTAAGGCTTTAGTAAACATATCAGCTAATTGGTATTCAGTTCTGACAAAGTACAATTCAATTATACCTTTTTCAACCTGTTCCATGATAAAATGATATCGAGTATGGATGTGCTTGGTACAGGAGTGCTGCACGGGGTTGCATAAGATTGCTATGGCTGACTGAGAGTCGCAATACAACAGTATATTGTTGTAGTTGAAGCCATAATCCTTATGTTGTGTCCTCATCCACATTACTTGAGCACAACCTGCAGATAACGCCACGTACTCAGCCTCTGCTGATGACATTGCAGTACAATCTTTCTTCTTTGACATCCAGCTGACTAATTTATCACCTAGGAATTATATTCCTCCAGACGTGATTTTGCGAGTATCAATGCATCCGACATGGTCGGCATCTGAAAAAGCTGTTAGTTTAAAGCCAGAATCATTCTGATACCAGAGTCCCATGTTAATGGTACCCCTCAAGTATCGAAAGATCCTTTTAACCTCTTTGAGGTGTTTTTCAGTCGGTCTTGCTTGATATCTTGCACAATAACATACTGCTTGCACTATATCTAGTCTACTAGATGTCAGATACATGAGTGACCCGATTTTGCTATGGTAGTCAGTTTGGTCTACGAGTTTTCCACTCAGTCTGCATCTAATTTAGGTTTTGTAGCCATTGGTGTACCAATGCTTTGACCTTTTTCCATACCATGTTTTTTAAGTATCTCTAAAGCGTACTTGGCCTGATTGATAAAGATACCTCACGGGGATTGGTGGATCTGAAGTCCTAGAAAGAATTTCATTTCCCCCATTAAGGACATCTAAAATCTACTATGCATTAATTTTTCAAATCGTTTAGAAAATTTAGGGTTTGTAGACCCAAAAATAATTTCATCGACGTAAATTTGCACAAGTAGAATGTCCTCCCCGTATCTTATCGTGAATAGAGTAAGGTCAATAGTAACTTTAGTAAAACCTTTATATATAAGGAAATTTGAGAGTTCATCATACCGCCTCTTGGAGCTTGCTTCAATCCATATAGAGCTTTCCGTAAACGGTAAACTTTTTTCTGGAGGATCAGGATCAACGAATCCATCTGGTTGTGCAACATAAACCTCCTCCTTTAGTGGACCATTAAGAAATGCTGTTTTCACGTCCATCTGATAAATTAGAAAAGACTTGTGTGCAGCATAGGCGACAAAAATCCGAACAGATTCCATGCGAGCAACTAGAGCAAATGATTCCTTGAAATCAATACCCTCTTCCTAAGCATATCTCTTAGCTACAAGTCATGCCTTATTGCGAATTACAGTTTGATCTTCATCTTTTTTTCTTCCATAACCACTTTAGCTTGATTACAGTCTTGCCAAAGGGTTTGTCAACAAGTTCCTGGACTTGTAGTTTTTAAAAATGATGAAGCTCTTCTTGCACTGCCTCTACACATACAGAATCAACCATTGCCTCCTTAATGGTTTTTGGTTCAGCAGTACTCACGGTAAGTGTGAACATACACATTTAAGGATCTGTTACAAGTTGTCATCTTGTTTGCACTCGCTTGGATAAATTTCCATGAACTTGAGATGTCGGGTGATCTTTTGTCCATCGGTGTTTAGATTGATGAGGCTGGTAGAATGTATGCATATTTGAATTATCAACATTGCGTAAGGAAGACTCATCATGTTTTTGTACCGGTGTACATAATGGGTTAACAAATTCATATGGTTGAAAATGTGCATCTTTTGCTTGATTATCGTTGTTTTCCTCAGCATGAACAGTTGTAGTTGGAGTTATTGGTTCTGTTGTAGGTTGAATATTCGTTGTAGGTGGTGTGTCTTGTTGTTTAGAATTCTCGATGGGATAAGATGACTTGTTGACACTTTAAGTACCCGCAGTGAAGAATTCATCGTAAAAAGGACCAAATAGAAGATCCAACTCTTGTTGTGACGGAGTTGTTGTATCTGCTGATGGAGAAACATTTTATAGTAGGGGTACGGGGTTAAAGTTATCATAGTCTGATGTCTTTTGTAGTTGGGGAACGAGGCATGAAGTGTTATTATCGACAAACATCTCAGACATCTCTTTGATCTCAATAAATCTGAGATGTATGGATATAACTATCAATCGTGTTCTCTTGTTGTAAACTCGATATCCCTTAGACTGAGGGGATTATCCCACCAGAATGCACGGATCCCCTTTTTCTTTTATCTTGTCAAGATTTTCACTATCTCTAGTTAAGTAACATGTGCAACCAAAGACGTGAAGGTGTCTAAGTAAAGGTTTCCTGTCATTAATTATGTCATATGCAGTATTCTCATGTGTAAGGATGATGATAGATCTCTTTTGAGTATAGCATGCGGTTGCAATTGCTTCAGCCGAAAAGAATAAAGAAAGTTTAGAAGCTGAAAGCATCATTCGAGCAGCCTCTACCAGAGTACGGTTTCATCTTTTGACAAAGTCGTTCTGTTCGAGTGTTCAAGGAGTTGATGTTTGATGCTCAATTCCTTCTTCTTTAAAATATGCAGCGAGTGTCTTGTTTAAGAACTCTATGCCTCGATCAGTGCGAACCGTAATCACTTGGGCTTGAAGATTTCATTGAATCATATTGAGAAAATCTTTTAGAACTTCTGGTGTTTCATTCTTGGTTCATAGAAAGAAAGTCCAAGTATATCTGGAGTAGTCGTCAACAATTACCAGAATATATTTCTTCCCATTTATGCTTTCAACTCGCATTGGACCACATAAGTCCATATGAAGCAAATTTAGCCGTCCTTTTGAACTTGGAACAACCTTTGTCTTAAATGAGCTCCTTTTTGCTTTACTCAATTCACAAAAGGAACATAGTTGATCCTTGACATATTTTAGTTTTGGTAAACTAATCACGATATCCTTCTTTGAAAGCAAGTTGATGTAGTCAAAGTTAAGATGAGAAAGTCTTTGATGTCATAACCATGCTTGAGTTGTGAGTGCTTATTAGCCATGAAGACAGAAATTGAAGTGATGGAGTGGTTTCTGAAAATGATATTGTATAGAATCAGATTCACATTACCATGAGTAAAATTGTTTCCCTGAAGATCTCTAACAAAACAAGTAGATTTCTGGAAAGCAACCTCTAAATCCGCATCACAAAATTAACCAACCGAGAAGAGATTGTGATTGAGGCCTTCGACTTAATAAACCCGTTTGATCGTGATATTTCCTTGAACTAAATCTCCATAACCAAGAATTAGAGCAAATTGATCATTGCCAAAATGAACGGTACCTCAATTTTTTTTCAACAAATTGCACAATAGCTTTAGATTGCCCGTTCATATGCTTTTGTGCAATCCAAGTCAACATGAATAGTAGAGTTGAATAATCGTAACAAATTGAAAGACCGATGAACACTTGACAAATTGGATCCTAAAGTATTTGTGATTTTTCCATACATTAGATCTATCCAAGATGCCATTATCTATTTTTGACTACATGCTTGTGTGCACATCTTCTTTCCCTCACTGATGTTGGTCCTTGCAACTCCGCAAAGAATTTTACAAGCCCAAGGCAGAGTAACTCATCGTTGTAGTAGTAGTAATAGTAAGACACGGGGTTTGGTTATCGTTCTCTAGGAAATAAGGTTATTGGTGAAGCTCAGATACACGTCTAACATAATTCATTGATGATGTGATATGCAGTTTTCTCATGTGTCGGGATTATGATTGATCTGTTTTGAGTATAACATGCGGTTGCAATTTCTTCAGCCTAGAAGAACAAAGGAAGTTTAGAAGTTGAAAGCATCGTTCGAGCAGCCTCAACCAGAGTACGGTTTCGCCTTTCGACAACACCGTTATGTTCAGGTGTTCGAGGAGTAAAAGTTTGATGCTCAACTCCTTCTTCTTTAAAGTATGCATTGAGTGTCTTGTTTAAGAACTCTGTGCCTCTGTCAGTTCGAACAGAAATCACTTGAGCTTGAAGATTTCATTGAATCATCTTGAGAAAGTATTTTATAACTTCTGGTTTTTCATCCTTAGATCATAGAAATAGAGTCCAAGTATATCTGGAGTAGTCGTCAATAATTACCAGAATGTATTTCTTCCTATTGATGCTTGCAACACGCATAGGACCACATAAGTCCATATGAAGCAAATGTAGTCGTCCTTTTGAACTTGGAACAGCCTTTGTCTTGAATGAACTTCTTTTTTGCTTTACTCACTTCACAAGAGGAACATAGTTGATCCTTGACATATTTCAACTTAGGTAAACCAATCACGATATCCTTTTTTGAAAACAAGTTGATGTAGTCAAAGTTAAGATGAGAAAGTCTTCGATGCCAGAACCATGCTTGAGTTGGTGAAGCGTTAGCCATGAAACAGATTGGAGTTGACGAAGTGGTTTCTTAAAGAGAAATTGTATAGAGATCAGATCCATGATTTTTGGTGTGTAAATCATATTCCTGAAGATCTCTAACAAAACAAGTAGACTTCCAGAAAGCAACCTCCAAATCCGCATCATAAATTTGACCAACTGAGAAGAGATTATGATTAAGGCCTTTGATGTAATAAACCCTGTTGATCGTGATATTTCCTTGAACCAAATCTCCATAACCAAGAATTGGAGCAAATTGATCATTGTCAAAATGAACGGTACCTAGATATTTTTCAACAAAATTTCACAGCAGCTTTAGATTGCCCATCATATGCTTTATGCATCCAGAGTCAACAATGAATAGGATGATTTGAACAATATGCAATAGATTTAGAGGACGATGGAATACATGACAAATTGGATCCTAAAGTATTTGTGATTTTCAAGACATTAGTTATCCTAGATGCATTATCTATTGTTAGACTAATACTTGTGTGCATATCTTATTTCCTAACTTTAGGCACCCAAGAACCCATTTATATCTTGATAGGCATTGTTGTTCTATCTACCATTTCTATGCCTTACTAGTTTTCTCATACAACATCCTATAGTAACTCTTGGTTTTCTGAATAGTGGATTCGGATGCAACTGTTTTCTTAGGGGATGTTGCAACATATTTGTTCGCTTGACTTTTGGGTTGTCTAGTACTAATAGGCACTACTTTAGGCTTTTTAGTTCTAGCATTCACGTCATTCAAGAATTTAGAAACACAAGCATCATGGTTAGAATTAAACACACATTTTCCACAAGTAGTACAAACAGCATTAACATTCAAAGTTCTAGATTTTAAACTGTCCTTACACACAGTTACAGACTTTGTTTTATTAGAAATACTAGAAATCATATGGTGGTCTTCTACTTCAGTATTCTTAAACTTCACTTGACTATTGTTTGGCACGACCTTATCTTTCATTTGAGTGCTCCTAAGCTGTGGTCTGTTAACATTAGTTTTGTGAATTACTCCTGTAGAGGTAGATACACGAGGATTAGTATTCCTAGAAGTCTGAGGAAACTGTGATGCTCTAGTTTGTGTTGTCCTAGTGTCAATTCGATACATGCATGGTTTAATAACATTTATGTTTCTTACAGCTTGCCTTGCTGTTTGAGGCAAAATCTATGTAGTGACTGGTTTTGATAAACCCTCTGACACATTAGTTTTGGGAACCGACTTTGTCTTTGAAAAACTTTTCCTCTCAAGAGAGTCTGAAAAAGGAGTCGGTTTGCCTAAAACTGATGATTTTGGAATCCTTTGAGCATTTGGTTGTCGAACAACATATGGTTTATCAAACTTAATTTCTACAGATTTTCCTTTGCATTTCTCAAGGAGTTTCTTTAACTCACTTATGGAAATGTTCCTGTCTTGCAATTAAGCTTTCAGATCTTGTATTTCAAAATATTGTTGACGTTCTTTTTAAAATACATTTGACACTTTTTCTTTGAAACCTGTGTTATTTTTCATTTGTTCTTGACATTGTTGTAAAGCAAGTTCAAGAGAAATCGAGTGTTTTTCTGATTTAGCAAAACTTCGTGAAAGCTCATTATAAACTTCTTTACGAACATTTTCAGTTTGTTTAGAAAGCTTTTGTGCAAAACATTCACATTCTTTCACTTTATGAAGATATAAGCATTATAATTCAGTGTGAGCATCTAATTCAGATAAAGAATGCAAATAAGAACACATAACATCTTGTGAAACACACTCTTGTAGAAGTAGATCATACATGTTTGAAAATTATGCTTTATCGGAGTCAATTTTGTCTATTTCTTTTTCAAGGGATTCAACGTACTTTAAATCAACATGCATTTCTTGCTTAAGTTCATGAACAAATTTGAAACTATCATTCTGTGTCTTTATGGTAAGAGGCATCAAACATGTTTTAATTAGGATTTCCATATCATGAGCAATTGGTGCACGAAAATAATCATGAGAATGTTTTTGCCAAGCTTGATCAACAAGTTCTCGAAAATGATTTATGTTATTCGTCAATACATTATAAGCTTGTCTACTTTTACTGATTGATTTTGAAGTAGGTAAGAAATTGATGTTTTTGAAAATATTTGGTTTAGATTTAACAAAAGATTTTCTCCACATTTTCTTTCTTACTTCATTTGCATGTGCCAACTGATCATGATATTCCTGTGACGCTGGCTTAAAAATCTCATAAAGACTATTTTGCTTTATGTAATCATAAGGTTTCACTAAGTCTTTATTCAATTTTGAATATACTCCTTTTACAAGAACAAGGTCTCTTCTATTATCAGGGACGGATCTGTTTGCAGGATCAGAAGTACATATGGGATCTCATACAACATGGCATTTCAATTGAGCTTTCTGAGGTACATTAGATTTCAAAGTTGATCCTGACACATGATGTTGAGCCTTGGGAGCTACATATGAATGGTTTGAATTGACTGATTCCTTTTATAAACAATTTCATTCAAAAACTTTAATTGCTTTTCCATTGAAATCATTTTGTCAATGTCTTTTTCTTCCTTAATTTTCAAATCCGTTATTACCTTGGTTTTCTCTTTGACAAGACCTTCATAATGTGACTTTGTTAAAAAACTTTGTTTGACTAACTCATCGTGTTTCTCTTTGACAACTGAAATTTTCTAGCCTTAATTTAAAACCTTCTTTTATGTCTATTTCTCTTTGAGCTACTAGTCCTAGAATTTCATTAACTTCGTCAAGTTATGTCCATAATCAACTGTACGGTCATTTAAGGTCTGTACGTCTCAAGCTCAGGTCCTGTTTGTTTTGAACAGCAATAGGCACTATCGCAGAGAACTATTAGACACCCCTAGAGATCTACTAGTCTCCGCAAGAAATTAAGATTTGCATTCCTTTCAATTCTGAGTGAGTGATGCGTTTGCTTTCTTAATGCTTTTGAAATCTTTTGTTTTCATCAATTGTTAAGTTTATAAATTTGCAATAAATCGAAATCGCAACAACGCTCACATCACATGCTTCAAGCATTTTGGTCAGCCTGATTATCATTATCACACATATTCGGTGAATTAGGAATGACATTACTATCAGCCTTTTCCACTACACATGTGATATTAATGGATTTAGGTTGCTCAGAATGTTGTCTTTCATTGGCAAACACATTATATTTAGCATCGAATTGTACCTGTTCCAATGGCTCAGTATCAGTTCCTGAGTCTGCAGTAGGAACCTCTTGGATCCTTGCCATATAGCTGTAATGTGCTTCCAATTCTTGTTCATCAATCTCTTTATCCGTGTCTGCTAGCCAATCATCTTGCTCTGCTTGTAATGGAACACCTTTCTCAACTTGGTTGCACAACAACATCTTTTCCTTGTGATACGAGTAGTCTTTTACCCTTTTTGGTTTCCTGCATTCCTTAGCAAAATGACCAAATTCCTTGCAATTGAAACACTGTATCCCAGTCTGCTGCACTACCTGACTGCCTACAGTCTCCCTAGCCCCAGCAACAGTCACTGTCCTCTGATTCCCAAACTGCCCAGTCTGATTATCATTCTTGTACCTTGGAGAAGTATCCACATTCTTGTTTCTGGAGTTTGAAGAAGTTCTGAGGTTGTTGTTGGTAGGTTTGTAGATCTTTTTGAAGTACTTTGCAATGAGTGCCAAGTTTTTCTGCATATCCTTATCTCTTTGAGCTTGTTCTGGATCACTGTCTTCTTCAGAAGCTGACTCAGATGGAGGTGTGATTGGTTTGGCTATCTCTTTGCCTTTGTATTTGGTAGATGCATGAGATCTGGTGGAAGATGATTGTTTTGATGGTGGTGCATATGATTTGTGAGATTTTGGTGCTTGATAATAAGGATCTGGATATTGTTGAGCAGCAGCAACAAGTGCTAATGGGTTTGCATTCTTGGCTATTCTCTCAGCACGGATTTCATTAACTTCCTTTTGATACTGTTTCAGAACGTCAAAGAGCTTGTGATATGAGACTGTATCCAAGTCATGTTGTTGCTTGACAATTGTCACAAATCTTGACCATTCTGGTTGAAGTTGTTGAAGAAACTGAACATTGACTTGCATCGTAGCAACTGTCAAGTTGTTTCTTATCATTTCATTCATCATCTTGTAAAATCTGGAGTAGTATGACTCCATGGACTCTCCATCATGAGAAGTGAATTTTCCAAACTCCCAAAACAAATTAGTCTTGACATCTTGAATGTTAAGAGATTCACCCTGTTGTAGCCTTTCAATAGCTATCCACATTTCATGAGCTGTCTTGCAAGCATCAACAGTTTAGTAAATTTCATCCCCAATTCTAGTCAATAGTAAGTGAATTGCTTCCTTTTTTGATTCATAATGAGCTTTGTTTTCAGGAGACATATTCAAGATTGTTTCAACTACTGTTCATCTAAGAACTTCTAGAGATTCGTCTGTTGCATGTATAGCTGGAATTGTGACAGTAGAAGGTGTGTAAGGACCTTGAAGAATGCATTTCCTTAAGGCATCACCATTTGGTCTTGTATCGATGTATCTTAAGAAACGTGATTGCCATTCAGCATATCTTCCCATTGCAAGCATTAGTGGATGATCCCTTGAACCAGCTGCCATGATGTTGTTATGCATTTGACTATTGGTTGTGGAGGTTGTGATTGGAGTAGTCATGATGATTGATTGTTGTTTTATGAAGTAAAAGTGATTTTGTAGGATCTTAAGTTTTTGAGGTGATTGTGGTTTGATTTGATTTGTAATTCTGGTTCACGGGATTTTACAATTCTTGATTAAATCGAGAAAATAAATGAAACTTTAGCGGGATTTTACTAAATCAAGAAGAAACCGTAAAACTAAAGTAGAATTATTAAGTTTACTTTGAAGTCCTTGTTTATATGAAGCTTATTTGCTTTTACATTTTTACCAAAAAACACGCTTAAGAATCAAAGACAAAAAAGGAAAAAAAGATCGAATGGTAAAAATTATAACAACGCATATGTTTTTACACAAAACCACAAATCAAAACTCTAAAACCCCGTGGCGACCGGTACCAATTGTAGGAAATCGTAATCACTTCACTTCACCATGTTAACACAAGAATCAAAGGTAAGAAGATGAGAAGAAAAATAGGAAGAAGTTAGAGAGAGAAACTAGAGAGAGAAAATGGAATGGTTGATTAAACTTGCAAGAGAAAATTACAAAGTGAACCAACACCCTTTTCCTTGGTGGAAAGGGTTTATATACCCACATACCTAAGTTGTGATGTGTGGGCTTATAACTTAGGTCGGGCTCGGGATTACATTGGGCTTTAGCCCGATATATGTGCAATATTAGATTAAATGACGAGCCCGTTTCGCGTTTCTAGCCTATTACAACCTCTTCTAAGTAAAGACCTAGCTTCCATGATTTAGTAGCCGAGCTTCCTTGTTTGGCTCAATATTTTGAGGCTAACAAAACCCTTGTACAACAGACATGCATTCAATAGCTAAGCAAATAAACGTTGAGCATTAAGATAATCATTAAAGCATATAAATTCATTACATGGGAGCATGTTATCATCTTGAAACTTCAAAGCACATATGTGAGATGCAAGTAGTCTAGATTGACTAAGGAGAAACCTAATTTCTACTTGCTTAGTGTGCACTCCTAATGAGATACAAAGTCCATCAATGTAGACTATCATTAGGAATATTTTGGAAGAGTCATTTACTCAAATTAGAGAATAAATATTAGACTATCACTAGAGGTGCTCAATTTAGGCTAAACATGACCATTTTTATTGGTTATACCATGAACCCAACTTTACTCTTGGAAGCAATGCAACCGTTAGGTCAAATTGAATTTCTAGTGTAGTAGATTCTCTAGTAGTCATTCTCATGTTAGACAAAATAGAATCTCTATATTTGCCTAATGAAGTGTAGCAAAGATAGAATTGGTATTGTCTTATCACTTAGGGCCTAATATGACTCAACTAACATGCTTTAATTCTGGTTCACATAATCCTAATCAAGATGTGTGGAATTCTACGGTTGA
>BQNB010203574.1:0-10754 GCA_026074375.1 Tanacetum coccineum | reverse complement strand
TTCAAATAATCCCAAAAACAAGCCATAAATCAATAAGAATAAACTATTTGAAAAATAGTTCTGTCCGAGATCCAAATCCATCTGAAAACCGAGTACTGTCCGATATCGTACAAACCTAGCAGTACAAACTGCTTTGTTGAACAACTCTAACAGTATAAACTCTTATACCTTGGCAACACTAACTCATATCCATAATTATAATCTGCTAGCAATATTAACTTTGAAAGAGCAACACTTATACATCATTCACGTGTCTTGAGGCCCACGAACAGTATTAACATATATACCAAAAAGTTTTAACTTTTGAACACTATATATGAGTTGGCAGTACTATCCTCAAAGAGCAGTATTAAAAACCAATGAGCAATACTAACATATGAATATTCAAGCAGTACTAAGTTCTTTTGAGGCCCAACATATGTATTAATTCCTGAAGCTCAAACAGTATTAAAGCCCATATAACTCACCTGCTGCTCCATTATAATCACGAACATCAGCAGTAATATTCTTCTTTTTAGAGCATGAACAGTTGTAATATGAAGCCCAAACAGTACTAACATAGGCTTCAAACAGTATTAACTTCCAATGACATACACGTAAAACCCAACTGCTTTCCTTTTATTCGAATATTACAACAGCAGCTTTAATATGGAATATGTATCCAACACATGTGCATTCTTTCCTTTATCATGTTTAGGAAATTCAATAAACCAATCAATGTTTACCCTTTTTTTTGCTTCTTTTCCACATCAAAATCAATTGATCCAATAGCAGCTGTATCTTTTCATATATTCGTGTGATCACCAATACTGCTTTTATCACCAACAACCTTATAAAAACTTTATTGTTCACTCAACCTTCATGTGAACTCAGAACCATATCCTTAAAACTCATCGCTAGAATACGAACTGGTCAGTTTTTTGTCTGGAAAGAGAGTTGATTGTTGAAATTTTACAAAGACTGCCACCCAAAACAGTCATACGGTTCAGATCTGTCTCCAAGTCATGGTATAATCGTATAGCAAGCCCTGATTTTGTCCATAGGTACACTCTTCGATCTCTAAAAAACAAGCAAAAAGTTCTCCTTAGACAACGAGTTCCAAATGCAAATGATGTCTTTTTTACAAAAGTTCTGGAAAGCAAACTGCCTTTACGTCCAATACATAGATCGTTCAAGGGTCAAACGAAACTCGAGTTCCCTATCCGTGATTTCAAATAGTTGGTTCATGTAAAGGAGTTCTTTGCCTTGTTGATAGTAATTTCAAGATTATCTTGTGGAACCCTACAATTAGATGCAAAATAATTGTACCTGATCATCCTTTTTATAGAGACTATTCTGAAGATTTTCATATAGCATCCGGTTTTGGTTTTGATCCTATCACTAATGATTACAAGATTGCTACGGTATCTTTCTTTAGAGGTAGAGAAATTGTCGAAATTGTTACAAGATTGCAACTCCCCCTCCAAATTATGAACTCGAGTCACGAGCTTGTTTTGTTAACGGAGCATTGCACTGGGTGGCAAGAAGGTTATGTAGATGAATCTGATGAAATAGGCCTTGATTTTATAATAACATTCAATTTGAGAACTCACGTTTTCGGTAAGAATAGGAACCTTTTAGTTGGAGGGTGATCATTGACACAATTTCCTAATCCCTATTTGGGAGTTGGCGATGGATCCACTGATGACAATGCTTTGATCAAGAGTTTTTTGGAGATCATTGGGCTTCTCTTTTCCTAAATCAAAGATGAAGAAGATAGATTTGATCTTTCTAGTAATTTTGGTTACTCTTTGGTGTTTTTTTTGTTTCAGATGTGTGGGCATATTCTTTGAATATTGTAAATGGCCTAGGTGGTAACATGAAAAACGTGAATTGTGATCAAGGAGTTAAGTGAGAATAATTAGCCCCTGCCATCGTTTTCTTTTGTGCATACTAAGAAAACTAAATCATATGGTTATTGCCCATATTCCTCCTTACTTAGAGAGCTTAATGGCCAGGTAATGAGGTCGATTTCGTTGCTAGTGGATCTGTTGGAGCCTCAGGAGGGATACTCACCATGTGGGATACAAATGTTTTTTCTAAAGAGAGCGAATTCATTAACAGAAGCTATGTTGGGATCGTTGGCTCGTGGTCTGGTATGCAGGGTAAGGTTGGGATCCTCAATGTTTATGCGCCTCAGGATAGTCATCTCAAAGAGGAGTTGTGGTCTTCTATCGAGTTACTCTTGTCGAATATAAACGCTTCTTGGATTGTGTTTGGTGACTTCAATGTGGTCAGATTTCAGGAGGAACGTAATGGGAGCCGTTTTAATTCTAGTGAAGCTAATTCTTTTAACGACTTTATATCTCGATGTGGGTTATTTGACTTTCCTCATTCACAAGATTCAACAGAGAGGGCTCTAAGGCAAGTAAGTTAGATAGGTTCTTGGCTAATCCTCGCTTCTTTGACTGTGGAAAGAAGCTTCTGTTCCGCCTTTTCCTAGAACTTATTCGATCATTGTCCGATTCGGTTCCCTCCAAACTTTGGGCCGAAGCCCTTTTAAGGTGTTTGATACATGTGTTAAACGTGTGATGGAGTTTTAGTGCCTTTAATACCGCTTCTTAGGGCTATGTTTATCTTCCCTTCTCATTCAACCCCCTGATATTCAATTAAAAAAAAACTAATGAGCTTTGAGATTTAGAAATTAAAAAGTGTGCTGCCGATCATAGAATTCTTAAAATCCGCCTCAGAATGATCTTATATAAAGCTTATGACTCGGATGTAAAAGCCGAAGAGAGGTGCTTGTACGTGATTGATCACGATATATTCGAAGCGGAGAATGGATTATGACTAAGCACCAAATCTATCATCGCTCCGAAATGAGGATTTGAAACAAAAATGTAGGTTTAGATGGGCGGTGGAGGGTGACGAAAACTCACGCTTCTTCCATTCTATCCTAAATAATAGGTATGCCAAATACTCGATTAAAGGAATACATATTAATGGGTGTTGGATTGAATCTCCAGGAGATATTAAGCAGGCGGCATTGAATCATTATGCGGCTAGATTCAAAGAATCGAGTGTGCATCGACCTCTTTTGGAATCTAATCTATTTCGTAAACTCTCTGCCTTGGAGGCTTCTCTTCTTGAATCGGATTTTTCTATAGAAGAAGTCAAGGACGCGGTCTGGGATTGTGCGGGCTCTAAAGCCCCTGGGCCCGACGGCTTTAATTTTACTTTTATTAAAGCCTTCTGGGATGTTCTGAAGTTCGACTTTTGGAATTGCATTAGGCATTTCGAAATCACAGGAGCTCTAAAGAAAGGTTGCAACCCTTCTTTTATGGTCTTAATCCCTAAAAAAATTGACCCAATTGGGTTTTCGGATTATAGGCCTATTAGCCTCATCGGTTGTGTATACAAGGTGATTTCGAAGCTGCTTGCCTCTCGTCTTGCAAAGGTTATTGGCAGCGTTATAAGTCCTAATCAATCGGCGTTCATCAAAGGTAGGCAAATCCTAGACGGCTGCCTTATTGCTAATGAAATTATTCGGATGGCCAAGTTAGAAGATCAAAGTCTTCTGCTTTTCAAAGTGGATTTTGAGAAAGCATTCGATAGCGTTAATTGGATTTTTCTTCTTGATGTTATGAGGCAAATGGGTTTTGGTCACAATGGGTGGAGAAGGTGGATAGCCTCATGCCTCTCTTCGGCTTCTATTTCTGTCCTCGTTAATGGATCTCCATCCAATGAGTTTCTCATGGAACGTGGCTTAAGGCAAGGCGACCCATTATCCCCTTTGCTTTTTCTTATTGTGGCTGAGGCCCTCCAGGTTACCATCCTAAATGCTTGTGATATTGGCATCTTTAAAGGAGTGCGCCTTTCAAAGAGCAATGCAAATATTTCACTCCTTCAGTTTGCGGTATGAGCTCTCTTCTTCGAAATGGTCTAACTTAAAAACAGGCCTATAACCTTCATTAACATTCCCGATGCTTCGAGTTCTCGGGTCTTAAAGTCAACTTGGGACAAAAGTAGAGGTTTTGAGTGGGGGTCCCAGGTTAATGAATGTTTATTTCGGTTTTTCCTCTTCACTGGTGTCTACATTGGTATTTTTGCCTTTCGTATACCTAGGCCTTCCCGGTCGGCGAGAAAAATGCGCAGTGTGATGGTGGCAAGGAATCATTGACGTTATTTTGTATTAGGTGTGGGTTGGCGTCTCTCCTTATGGAAGGCTAAAACTCTTTTGGTTAGAGGTAGGCTTACCTTAATCAAATCCGTTCTTGGTAGCCTTCCGGTGTATTACCTCTCCCTTTTCAAAGCTCCTTTGAGTGTTTTAAAGGTCCTTGATTCCATTAGATGCAGATTTTTTTGGTGGTCACAAGGAAGCGAGAGGGGAAAAAATGGTTAGAATGAAAATTCCGATTCTATCCGTTGGTTAAGATCATGGTGGTCCGGCATCGGTTTTGCCTTCAAACAAAGAACTTAGTCATTTACAAAATGAAGTGCGTTTCCTCAACGAAAATAACTCCCTTTGGTGTACCGTTATTGAGGAATTCTATGGGGAGGATGGGGGGTTTCATTCGCACAGTAGTTCTCTTGGCTGTAGTGGAGTTTGGGTGGATATTATAAAGGCCATTAAACACATTGAGACTTTCGACTCAAACTTCAGAAGGTCCTTTGTTCGCAAGGTGGCGGATGGTGCAGATACTTTCTTTTGGCTCGACCCATGGTGTGATGATGGATTACGCCTTAAAGATAAGTTTCCAAGACTTTACGCGCTTGAATCCATAAAATATTTAATGATAAGAAAGAGGTCATATTATATTAGATCGATGACTGGCCTCAATGGCTCTGGCGTATACCTCCAAGGGGCCGAAGCCCATAGAACGACCTCATATTCTTTCAATTGTTTAATTCGGATTGTTAAAACACGATGATGCCAAATGGGTTTGGTCCTATTCGTTTCCCGGAAATTTTAAAAGTAACACCCGTCCAAATTACTGAAATCAAACCTGCTTGGTGATCACAATAAATCACAGCTTGGAGTCTAGCATCAAAAAAGGAATTCTTGGATTCCTAATGAAAGTAATATTGTGGTTTGGAAGTGGCGTCTCTCTTGACAGGGCATTTGCAAAACGAGCTCTAAATCTTATGGCTCCGTGGCATTGATTCCTTTTCCATCCTACTTGACAAACTGCCCTTTTTTGTGGGCTTTGTTTATTAATTGAAGACAAGTGACGTATGTTTGGTTAGATGCCCGAAAGATGTGTTTGGATTAAGTAGAAAGATGAGAGTTGAGGAGTCCTTCCTTTTTTTTTTTTTTATTTTAGTCCCTTTTCTTCTTTAATTTTTCCTGGTCTCCTTTCTTTATGAGTCTTCCCCTCCCCCCGACCTCTTTCCCATTCCCCCTCCTAATTCCGTAAACTCTCCTCTCCTTGTTGGTGGAGTCATTTAGTCTTTCCCTTTTTTTTTTTTCCTCCCAGCGACCTCATTCCCCCCCGTTTTCGGTTGTTGAAATTGCATGTGGGAACGTCAATATTCCTGGTGATTCGAATCTTATCAAAGCAATGAACGGGGTTTTTTCCAGATCACTTATGGGCTTATTAGAGGAATTGGTGGAGAATCGCACTCATTCATGCCACCGGTGAAGACATCGAATCTATCAAGATGGAAGACATTTTCCCGAGTATACAACGGATGGCTAAGTTGTGGATGTCCGCTCGTATAAGCTCAAAGTTGAAGACGGATTGGAATTGTTGGTGCTAGACCCTCTGTCGATTTAATTTTCTTAATTTTTCTTGGGTGTTCTTTAGTGCATGTTCTATTTAGAAATTTCTGGGTGAGGCACTTTTTCCTTTTCTGGTTCTTTTGTACAGTTTCTTCTCTGGTTGTTGAGGTCCCTTTTTGGATCTCCTTGTTTATAATACTGATCTTTCAAAAAAAAAAAAAGATTAACCCGCCAGAACCCAATTCGGAAATTAGACAGCTAACTAACATCCAAGGATATCTGGTTGCAAATACTAATACCCATGTTTGGATGAGGAAAAGGTACAACAATGTTGCATCTTGGTTTAGAATCTTTAATCTTGTGGTACAATTGTTCCCAAAGGTTGTGCTATTTGGTGATTTTTGTTATGAATCGGGTATGGAAACGTTTGTCGAAAGCCTTGAATTGTTAGATAAGGAGCGTGCCTGCAACGAAAACCAACCATTTTGTCACTTACCTTACAAGAGAAATGGTTAAAGAATATTTGATGCATAGCTAGCTGATCATTAATTCATATTTTTAGTTTATGGGCACACAGAAAAAATGTAACAATGCCTTTTGAACAAGTTTTCACGTATTGTACTTTTTTGTGTTCGGGTACATTGCTATTCATGGGTATGAATATTATTGGTCATGTGTGATTGGCAAGTGATACATATATCAATGAAATTGCAATTTAATCGGGAAATTTGCACTTATTTTCAACTCGACACAACTTTGTGCCATATTGTTAAAACTAGGAGACCGAATCACGTTTTGCCGAGTTTACCCTTTTGCGAGCACTACACACCTATTTTTCATTTTATTTAATATCTTACAACACCTCCAACGTCACATAATTGGTCACATATCATCTCATGCATCTTCATTCTTCCCAATAATTAGACCGTATTCACCGCCTTTTTTTTAATAAAGCATGCAACGGATAAAAGAGGAATGAGGCCCACTTTTTTCAAACTCACGATGGTGAGTCACTCACCATTCACCCTCCAACTCACGCATGAGTTTGGGTATACAAAGGGGTAACTCACGCGTGAGTTTTGAACTCACTGCGTGAGTTTGTATCCACTCCATCCAGCCTTATCACTTATCTTCCTAGTATTGTTTAACTTGTTCAGGTGGCTAGAATTCAAGCAGAATATAGAAAGCATTTGTCGTACGTATTTTACAATAAAATCACATCAAAAGATACATCAATGAACAGGTGACAAGAATATGAAATGGCTATCAGAATTCAAGCTTATTTTTATAAAGGCAGCCATCTACAAGTTTCTATCTTTTGACCTTACCAATCTGGGATGTCAAACCTAACATACCTTTTATACGGAGAATATCATCTATATCCCCAAAGGTTTAAATGAAAGTTAGATTTTCACTCAGATTTTCACATATGAAAGTCAGAAGAAAAGGTCTAGTTGTTCAATTAACATATATCAACAACCAATACCACCCCTTGACATACCTTGACAAGTTCAGGAAATGATACGGGATGTTAAGTCACGTATTCCGAAATCTTTTCTTTCAACACCCTTTACCTTCTAAATGATATTTCGCAAACGAGAATCTTGTCCTTCATTTGGGATCAGAGGTAGCAACATTGAAAAAGTAGCATAATCAGGCACAAAACCTCGGTTGATCATTTCTTCAAGATAAATTTCTGCCTCTTGACACTCGTTTTTCTTCAACAACTCTTTAACAATAACATTGTATGTAAAACTATTCGGCAAACAATCATTTTCTTCCATATTCTGAAGTAATTCTTTAGCTTTACCAAATAACCCTTCTCGGAAAAGCACACGTATCACCACGGTATATGTCTTCATATCTGGTTTCAAACCTTTTAACAAGAGTTCATCAACCAAATCCATTGCCATGTTATGCTTCCCACATCTGCTAAATCCGTCAATCAAGATGGTATACAAACCTGCGTTTTTCATCATCTCGTCCTTTTCGAGCTTACGAAAAAGAGCCAATGCGTCTGAACACTCGGAGTTGTTGCACATACCGTTTAACAAAATACCATAAGTAAATATAGTTGGATTCAAATCCTTGGCTAGCATCTCATTGAAAAGTTGTGTAGCGGCTACGGGATTCTTCGTCTCAAACAAACCTTGCATCATACTGCTGTAAGTAAATACATCAGGAAACAAACCCTTGTTTGAGATTTCTCGAAATAGTTTCATGGCCTCCTTGATTCTCTTCTTTTTGCAATATCCATTTATCAAGCTGTTATAGCTGATTATGTCGGGCATAAGCCTCTTCTCAGCCATGCGATTAACAACTTTCTTTGCTTCATCTATTTCACCACGCAAACAGTATCCGTCAATTAGTGCATTATAAGTGAATACATTCGGATGTAAACGTCTACGTTCCATTGCTTGAACAGCAAGCTCTGCATCCTTAACGGATCCTTGCTTGCAAAAGGCATTCACCAAGATTGTATAGGTACGTAAATCAGGATGGAATCCTTTCTCCTCCATGTCTATAAGCATTCTTGCAGCCTCACTCTCTCGACCAAAGTTACATAAACCATGAATTAAAGAGTTATAAGTGATAACATCAGCACGGACGCCTTTTTCAGTCATTTCATTAAAGAGCCGTAGTGCATCATCAACCATTCTGTCTTTGCAGAGGCTATCGATGATAGCATTGTACTGTTCTACAAAGGGTCTACATGACCCCTTTTCCATGAACCTGAGCAGTTCAAGGGCCTTGCTAGTGTGACCAACTTTACAGAGGCCATTAATAACAGTTCCGTACATAACCTGATTAGGCTCACAAAGTTTATCTCTAATGAGTTTCTTGAATAACTCAACAGCTTCAAAAACCCGATCAGCAAGAACAAGGCCATGAATGAGAGTGTTATAGGTGGCCAAATTAGGAGGATGACCTAGCTTGAAGATGGTGGCTAATAAGGCAAAACCATAGTGGGCTTGATTAAGGCGGCAATAGCAGTTAATGGAAATGGTCATTGTATAGATATTCCGAGGAATACCCATTAAATTAATCTGCTTAAGAAGTGAAAGAGCAGTGGAATAATGTTTCATCTTAACAATTGGAGTAATGAGCTTGTTAAATTCAATGATACAAGGTGGAGGTTTTCTGTGAAGCATTTCATCAAACAGTTTGAGTGCATCGCTAAGCTTAGTGAATTTTGGAACAGAGAAGAATCTTACATTCATCAAAGGGTGGATAGAATTAGTAAAATAATTAGTGGGAGAATGCTGCGGAAATAAAAGAAAGGTAGTGCATTTATTATTACGATTATGAATGGAAAGTCTCGGGAACAACATGTTTTTAGATTACTATCACAGTCAGGCACAACTGGTTATCTTCTAGTTGTTGACCGGTGACTGGTTAAAAATACATCCATGTTTCAACTTTTTCACATAATAAATCCCTGTCAGAAACTATTAACAGTATACATTCTTCGTTAGACAAACGTTTGCCACAATACATCCCTGAGAACGAACGATGCAAATATTTTTCCGTTATCTTCTCACGAGGGATGTATTGTGTAAAAAAAACCACAGGGATGTATTTTGCAAATATTTTATTTTTTTTAATTTTTTTGTTTTTTAATTTTTAATTTTTAATTTTTTTTTCATGTTAAGGTTCCCACATTTGCTAAATCCGCCAATCAAAATGGTATACAAACTTGCGTCTTTCATCATTTCATCCTTTTCGAGCTTACGGAAGAAAACTAATGCATCATAAACCTGGGAGTTGTTGCACATTCCGTTTGACAAAATACCATAAGTAAATATATCTGGATTCAAATCCTTGGCTAGCATCTCATTGAAAAGTTATGTAGCGGCTACGAGATTCTTCGTTTCAAACAAACCTTGCATCATACTGTTGTAAGTAGAACCACTAGGAATCAAACCTATGTTTTGGATATCTCGAAATAGATTCAAGGCCTCATTAACTTTCTTATTTTTGCAATATCCATTAATAATCAAGCTGCTATAGGTGATGATATTAGGTTTCATACCTCTCTTCACCATAGTTTTAAAAAAGCGCGCCTAGGCTCTAAGGCTCAAGCTCTAGGGATTTTTTTTCAGTGCACAAGGCTCACAAAAAGCGCAGAGCCTTGAGATTTAGAGACTTGAGCCTAGGCGAGCCTAGGAAAGTTGACGGATTTTGAAACTTTTATTTTGAATTTAACATTCATCGCCCTCATATGTTAATAATAGATTACCTAGGAACTAAATCAATCAATCAATTTGAGTGTTTGGTCGTTCAATTCAAGTGTCTGCACATACAGACTCCTCCCTCTATTTTATGCATGAGATAACGTAATCTCGTCATGCCATGAATATGATACATTGCTTGATATTTTTGGTTTAACTATTCAATTTTTTAGATACATTAATTATTTTAGTGTTATTTCAGTCATTATTAATCTATAAATTTTCGCCTAAACTATTATAATTTACTTCAATTTAATGCGACTCATATTCATGAAGCCCACGCCTTAATCTGCGCCTCGCCTCAAGGCTCCATAAGCCCTTTGTGCCTTAGTGCACCTTGAGCCTTTCAAAATACTGCAGTCCATCCCCTCACCAACTCCACCACTACACCACCATTCACCTCCACCAACGAGCTCATTCATGATTGTAACCCCATCAACACCGAAACCCACCACCACCAAACCCCTTTAGCACCGAATACCGCCACTAGTGTAAGCCATAAAGTAAAAGGTCTAGCTGATTCACGAGTGAAAAAGCAAAAAGAAAAGAAAAAAGCCAGCGAAATTATATGTTGTGTTATTAGAGTTTTCATGATCTTGACTTTATCAAAGATACATATATTCATATGTAATTTTATTTCATTTTTTGTTTTCATGATCTTACTTGGGGCACCAAGTAATCGAGCTATGGATGCGTTGCTACAAAACAAAGTTAGTAGACAAACAAATATATATATGACAATCACAAATGCACACATATACATTTTATTCAATAAACATCCATCAACACAACAAATAAAAATAATGTTAAATTCATTATAA
>BQNB010203573.1:0-10754 GCA_026074375.1 Tanacetum coccineum | reverse complement strand
TGCTTGTCGGGAGACAACCCGTCTTTAATTTTCTGCATATTAGTTGGTTTTTGTTGGTTTCTCACTTTGTTTTGCAGGTTTTCTCTATGAAGAAATAGGAATTCGATGTCTCCTCGACTCGTATTCGTGGGGTAATAAGGTTCTGTCTTGGCATAACCACATAGGTTACGCCATAACAGATTTTATTACGGTGTAAAGTCTTGTACATGTTACGCCATAAACCTTCTTAGATCAAACATAATTTTTTTTAAATCCACATGTATACGGCGTAACCAATACCATGGTTACGCCGCAAACCTTTTCTGAAAACTAAAAATAAGTTTGAAACCTTTTCAAAAACCGGTTACAAGTAAATAAACTTTGTGGGTGTGTTCCCTTGAAACCCTCATGAGACTTCACTCGTCTACTTGGGCTACCAAGTGGTTTAAAAGGCTTGTTGCATATGCTAAATAAAACCATGATTCCTACGAAAGTGAGTTAGATTGTAGTGTATATTATCCATGAACGTTTAATGCTCTTTGTTGTCTAGTGATTTTAGGGGAGACGAGGTTGTTCTATAAACACTTTGCAAAAAGTCAACTCTTGCAATTATCACTCGAAGAAGAGAGCAACACTCAGGGGAGTCTTTTGCTATAATTATACTCTTATTTCATTATTTCATTTCCTTAATTGTACAATAAGGACATTGTACAAACCAAGTGGGGGGGATGGGAGTAGAATTACCACTTGACCTATATTTGCCTTCGATTTCCTAGTTTTCTTTGAAAAATGGTGCCAAATTTATAATTTTTTACATGTTTTTCTTACTAAACTAGAATAAATCTGTATCGAGCACATTATTATCCAATAATTAATTTGGTGAGATTAAGCCTAATATTCCATTTTCATCTATTATACATAAAATCCACCAAATACATGAGAGTGTCGGTAGTATTGTAGACTTTAGAACTTGGCCTTTACATCTTGTTAAGACCTAATTGGTTAGTTGGAATAGACTATTCAAAAAGGAAACATTTTAGGAAATCACCCAAAAGGCCTATATGTGTGTGGGGTTTTTGGCTTGTCATATTGACTTGTCGACCCCCCCGTATAAAACCCTAGTTGCGCTCATTACCAGTGCAAGATACCCCTAGATCACCTTGTCAAACCAATCCTGTTTAAACCCTATATGTTTTGTTACACCATTTCGCCTTAGCCTACCCTATAGTCTTTATACTCTTTGTGTTAAAATCTCTGGCTATTTAAATCCATGGTTTGGGGGAATAGGAACGAGAATTGTATGCATTCATGGAATACCAGTCAGTTATGATCTATAAAGACCCCCCTATATCACCACTTTCAACGTTGTTCATCTCAAGTAGGGGGATGTGTGTATATATTAGATGTTGTAAGGGTAATAATTAAATATATAAACTCCTGTAGCATTTGCATATTTATCAAGAAGAAAATGAAGAAAAGAGGGTGCATCTAAAAAGCCACCCATGTGTTAAAAATGTAAAGATGGTGCAAAATAAAAAAAATGGAGCTAGTAGCCCATTATTGCACCAAGCCATCTCAACAAGAATAAAGAATGGAGCTAGTAGCCCATTATTAAAGATCAGGTTTTCGAACTCAGACTTTTAGACCTTGGATGGACAATAGCTAGTTATGACAACCTTAGTTTACTTTAGACTATTTGTTTTGTGTTTTTATTATAACAACCATTAAAAGTGTATTCCATGTATATCCTAACTTTTTTATATCACCCAATAAACCAAATGTCACCCATGTTGCCTTGGAGACTGTTTAGACCCTAATTCTAGTTGGTAGAGACTTGTATACTTTCCAAGCTTATGATAGAACACATACTATGCCTGTGCAATTGAGTGATCACCCAGAAATTGAACACTTAGATTAGTAATGAGAGTTGAGTGTTTTTTATCCCCTTTTCGTGAGGTGTTTGGCTCTGATATTTTCTAGCATAAGTAACTTATAAATTCATTTCTTCAAGTCAAATTGGGGAAATCTTTTTATGAATAATTCTAAACGATTCTACTTGAGGGCAAGTAGAAGTCAAATAGGGGGATATTTGATAACATCATATAATTAATACATTTTAATATCAAATTCCCTATAAAAATGCTTACAATTATGTTATTAATGTATGAAAACTTTACTTAATTGTTTATTATTAGTTTTCAGGGACCAAGTGAGCATTTTAGCAAAAGACAAGGGATTTGGAGATGAGATGCACAAAAGTGAAGAGTCTGAGGCAGTTTACTGCGTAACACCCCCGAAGGATTACACCGTAACATACTCCAATGAAGAAATGAGTCATCACACCCTTTACGGCGTAAAGCCTCTCCTACTTTACGCCGCAACATTCAAATTTATAAGAGATGATTTATTTGAATCAGTATTATGGCGTAACATAGGCGACAAGGTTACGCCGTAACATCATTTTATGCCTAGAAGATTGGCAGCTTACGTAGCAAGATTACATCGTAACATCTCACAAGGGTTACACCGTAAACATTTCGAAGCCAATAAATGGAGCCCTCCTCCGGCTCATTCAGCATCACTCACTTCCACCACTCCACACACTGTTCTAAGGGGTGAACCAAACACCCAAGGTTTGAATAATTTCATCAAAAGGTCTAAAGGAGAAGTCACTTTACAAATTTATTGTATTTAATCGTTCATTTCATCCTCTGTAAGAATTATGATGATTCAATCTATGTTTTTATTCATTAATTCTTGTATTGCTGTTACCATGAGCGACTAAGCACTCCTAGTGCAAGCCGAACCATGTATCTACTCTTGTTAAGATTATGATTTCCTGTTCATTTATGGTTCTGTTAGATATCCTTATAGCCTTTCATTGATCCCCATGTTTTGGTAGTATAGAAGGTGGCTTAGATCTTTTTAATCATGATATTAGACTTACCACGTTGAACTTGGGATTAGTATGGTACTAGGGTAGCTTGACATCTATCCCTAGTGTAGGAATTAACCAGATTACCGCCTTTGTCACATTAAATAATTTAAAAGTATGGGAACTCTTTCAGAGTGGGTTAATAATCGGTTTAGATTATAGATTGGTCTTAAGGGTAGTTGGAATTTAACCCCTATAAGATTGGATGTCATGCTCGTGTGATTGTAGGGGAATGTGGGATTAGTATAGGACAAACCTCAAATGAAAATTAGGGTTTGTTGACATTAGAACCACTAATAGAACTTATAATTAAACATTACACATGAAAATGTAATCGTATCATTGGTAGTGAAATGGTTAGGTTAGCACACCTTTCTCCCTAAATTCTTTTATCTATTTACTAAACTTTATTGCATTTACTTTTCGTAGTTCTTAAAATCAAACCTAAAACCATTTTCAAATCATGACACCAATCAAATTAAACTATTTAACCTTAGCTCTTGGGACGACCTCTGATTTACCAAACTACTGCACTACATACGACCGGGTTCTTTGCCCGTTAGTGCGTATATCATTAAATGAGTTTTATAAATTTAAAACTTGGTAAAATATTATTTAAATCAATTTACGCATCAAGTCAAACTACTCTTCCAAATTCCTTTTGGGATTATGCGCTTGAGTTTGTTGCACACATTCTCAACATGGTTCCAACTAAGAAGGTTAAAAAGACACCATACAAAGTATGGCATGGGCAAGCCCCTAAGTTGTCTTACTTAAAAGTCTGAGGTTGTGAGGCACTTTTTAAGCATGATATACCTACCAAACCTGACAAATCAGAACCCAGATCTATTAAGTGTATCTTTGTAGGATACCCAAAGGAAACGATGGGATATTCTTTCTGCTACCTACCTAAGAACAACGTCTTTGTTGCTCGGAATGCTGAATTCCTTGAGAGTAGTCTTATAGCTCAAGAAGCAAGTGGGAGTCTAGAAGATCTTGAAATCATTCAAGAAGAAGATACAGATCCTTTTTTAGACACTAGCTTAAATCATGAAGAGGATGATCAAGAAATTTATGAACCTCAAAGTGATATCAATCCTATTCGTAGGTCCACAAGGACACGCCGTCCCACAGATCGATTGTGTTTATATGTCGATGCTGAGGAACATGAGTTAGGGGATCTTGGTGAACCCGTTAACTATAAAGCTGCATTGTTGGATTCTGAATCTGACAAATGGCTTAATGCTATGAATGTGGAGATGCAATCCATGAAAGACAACGAAGTGTGAGTTAGTTGATCTTCCTCCTAATGGCAAAACCATTGGTCACAAACGGCTCTTCAAAAAGAAGACTGACATGGATGGAGCAGTACACACCTATAAAGCTCGTCTGGTAGCGAAGGGCTTCACTCAAACCCTAGGGATTGATTATGAAGAGACCTTCTCTCCTGTTGCAGACATTAGAGCTATTAGGATTCTTATAGCCATAGCTGCATTCTATGACTATGAGATTTAGCAAATGGATGTCAAAATTGCCTTCCTCAATGGATATCTCAATGAAGAGGTATACATGGAGCAACCAAAGGGTTTCGTTAATCAGAAATTTCCAAACCGAGTATGCAAGCTAAAGCATTCCATTTATGGACTTAAGCAAGCATCTAGGCAATGGAATAAATGATTTGATGATGAAATTAAGAAATTTGGATTCAGTCAAAATCATGATGAGCTATGTGTATATGTAAAAGCTAGTGGGAGTTATGTTACTTTCCTAATATTATATGTCGATGACATATTGATCATGGGAAACAATATTCCAATGTTACAAGATGTAAAATCCTATCTTGGAAGATGTTTTGCTATGAAAGATCTAGAAGAAGCTGCATATATTCTTGGAATTAAGATCTACCGAGATAGATCAAAGCGATTAATTGGTTTATGTTAAAGTGCTTACATTGAGAAAATCTTGAAAAGATATTATATGGAAAATTCCAAACGTGGAACGATCCCAATGCAAGAAAAGCTAAAATTTAGTAAATCACAAGGTGCGTCAACACCTGCTGAAAAACAACGCATGCAAAATATCCTATACGCCTCGGCTGTTGGATCACTTATGTATGTTGTAAGATGTACTCGTCCTGATGTTGCATTCGCTCGGAACATGACAAGTCGATTTCAACATAATCTAGGTGAACTTCACTAGACTACTGTTAAGAACATTTTGAAGTATCTTCGTAATACTGAAGATATGTTTCTTGTTTACGGAGGTGATACGAAACGAGAGCTCAGGGTTTCTTGCTACACTGATACTGGATATCTGACGGATGCTGACGACCTCAAGTCTTAGACTGGATATGTATTTGTTTTAAATGGAGGTGCTGTTGACTGGAAAAGCACGAAGCAAAGTATATTTGCAACCTCATCTACAGATGCTGAATATATCGCTGCCTTTGACGCATCAAAAGAGGTTGTATGGATTCGCAAATTCATTTTTGGGCTTGGTGTTGTTCCCATAATTAAAGAACCTATAAGTATGTATTATGATAATACTGGAGCCATATCAATAGCAAAAGATCATTGAGTCACTAAAGGTGCAAGTCATTTTCGCACAAAAGTTCACTATCTTTGAGAAACCATAGAAATGGGCGATGTGAGGATAGAAAAAGTTGACACAAATGACAACTTAGCTGACCCTTTTATGAAGGCTTTAGCATTTCCTAAGCATTCTGAATTGACTAAGAAAATAAGAATGATACCAGCTAGTAGTCTCATGTAAATCTGTGTTTATTAGTATTTGGATAATTTGGAATTATAAGACAGTTTTTATTTTCTAATGAATAAAGATACTTGATGTTTGTTTTCATTCATATAATAACTGTTATTCTATATTTGCATGTTTAATCCTTGAATGATTTATCATTCTAAATATGTCCATTATCGGTTAACAATATGAGAATATTGTTACATAAGGCAAATGTGAGTGCTGGTTATATTCTTTGAATATACAGATTGTTCTCGCCAAACTCATGTGTATTCACACGGGATGCATATTGGATACCCCAACCTTCTAATATTTACTTTTGGATCCTCATCATAAGTAATATATCAAAAATGGTTTGAATAATTCATCCTTAGACTTGAGATACAAGCAAATTCTGTATGTGTGAATTCAACTTTTTGATTATAAGTCAAACGCTATCCTGAATAAGATAGTTATAAACGCTATTTTTAGAAGTGATGTGAAGCAGCATCCACAACACTTGTAGTCAACAAAGAATTTGTTCCTCCACTTGATATGTGCAGAAAGATACCATGGGCCCTCTCCAGAATTAATCAGATAATTGCATGGCCGTGCCCAAAGGATAATACAAGATGATTCTTAATTACACTTGGTAAATCTGAATTATTTCTATAACTAGAAACTAAAATGTTAAACTATATGGAATGAGTTAGGATCCATATCCATAGTTTAATGGTATAGAGAACAAAAGGAGGATAAAAGAAAGAAATAGATAACCATTATAAGCTAAGATTATTCCTAAAACTTTATCTCAAGTATTTCTAATTTAAAGGTAATTGTATATGTTGCTAGACGTTGTCAATTATCAGTATTGATGCAATCTGCTACTCAAACTTCCAAGTGGGAGCTGTAGGAATATGGTAGTTGGACCCGTGTTAAATAGATTAGAAATACGTGAGCCTATTGGGGGCACACACGTTAGAATACGAAGAGTATGTTTTACTTCATGAAATGTATTTAAATAGTCGTCATTTACCGTTACTCTTATAACTAGCTTAACGATCTTTTAAATAATAAACCAAGGGATCAAATTTGACAAAAACTGAACCCTCGGGGTGCCCTAAAGTGGCTGGCCCCCTAGGTACTTCTAGAATAGGTTTTGTGTTTTAATTTAAAGATAAGGAGAGGAATTGGTATGTGATTAGGATTTGGGGGAAATTCTAGTTTATCTAAAACTAGGGTTTGGGTACTATAAATACACCAACCCCTAGCCCTCATAATCATTGATTCACAATACTCTAAATCCCTAAAACCCTAAAAGTTTTAGTTTTCCCTTTTCTCTATAATCGACCGATTTAATCCTAAAAGGGATTTTCAGTTCTCTCCCTCCCTCTCCATCGAATTCGACTCAAAAACCTCAAAGGGTTTTCGATTCTCACTTGTCCTCTTAGTTAGATGATTCAAGGTGTTCATTTGGTGTTACTTCCTTTCTTAGCGATTACATAAACCCAACTAGGGTTTCGGTTTGTTGATTTTTGGTTCAACAGATTTAGAGAAAACCCGAATTAGGGTTTTTCTATTTTCGGTTCAAGGTGATAAGGGTGTTTGGTTTTCGATTCAAGCTCAATAAGGTGCTATTGGATTTGGTTATAACACAAGGGTGTTTGGTACGTAAAGTCAAGGCTAGACAACTTGGCATACTTGGTTGACGTGTTTGTGCGAGCAACCGTAGAGGCGATAATTTAATCGCTAACTCGTTTTCAGGATCTAAGGCTTAAAGGTTAGTTTACTTCCCTTTTATTATGTGTTAATTTTGTGCTAAAACTAGACCTATTCCGCTGCGTACTCGTAGCTAAACTGGTTACCTAGTTTGTTAAATCTCAACACCTTTCAGCACCACAACTGACTTTCCTACGAAGCTCCAAAAACATCATTTTCTAATCGATTATGTATTGCCAGAAAGAAATCAAAACCCAAAATCAAAAGTGTGAGTCCCAAAGAATAGATCTTTACTTAGCTTGTAGAAAGCACAGTTGTGTTAGATAGATCCAAACAACTATATGAGAAATAATGATTATGAATATTACAGGTTATGCGGAATCTAACTTGTAATACTAAGAAGAACAATGTATACTAAACTTTGAATATATATTGATTACTAATATTCTGCCTAGGTTACAGAATAACTATGAAAACTTGATATCAAGGGGTATCTCTAACTATGCCATAGGGTTCCTTTTATACACTAAGGAAAACCCTAATAGGTTTACAAAACTTTTCTAACTTATCATGATATACACATATCTTCTAATCAAATAAGATATATACATATCCTTTATATAAATAGCTCACGCGTCTTTATCTTTACTGAGTCTTCAATCTTTATCTATCCAGCAGTTGTAAGTACTCAACAGTTGTATCTTCATAACCAGCAGGCAATAACTGAGCACAAGCAGTAGTAAGTACCAGCAGTACTAACTTTATCTACAGTTGTAACATACTCTAGCAATACTAAGTTTATACTAGCTGCACTTAAGTTACACTAGCAGTGGTAGCTTTTGTACTAACAGTATTAACTACTTTAGCATGTCTCCAGTCTTCAACTTTGAGCAGTCTTAACATCTACTGACAGTTGTAACTTTATACTAACAGTAGTAACTTTACACTACAACATTAGTAACTAGCAGCAGTAAAAAAAATTATTTTAAAAAAAAAAAAAAAAAATTTAAAAAAAAATTTTATTTAAAAAAAAAAAAAGAAAAAAAAAAAAAATTAAAATAAAATAAGAAAAAAACTAAAAAAAAAAAAAAAAATAGTAACATTATACTACCAGCACTAACTATTTAGTATAATTTTCATTATAACTACTGAACAGTACTAAGTTATTTTGACAGTATTAATATATACCTGAGCAGTAGTAACTCCATAAAGTATCTGATACCAACAATCCTCCCCTAAACTTGATGTTCATCCTTGAATCTTTAAGTTTCTTTATCAAAAGTCTTCATCATCATCAGCATCAGGAGGACTCATTCAAACACATTACTGAGCTACATATCCTTCTTGAAGCTGTTTTCTGATTAACCTTAGAAGCTCATAGGCCATTTCAACTTCATAATCTACTTGTAGCCTCACATCATTCCATAATTGATGAAGTGTGTTCCTGGTAAGTGGATATGTCTTCTCAACCAGCAAGTAGTATACTACATTCTGCATTGTAATACAATAAACCCCACAAGAATCATATAGCTTCCAGTTCTTCACTTGAGTTAATCCTTGTTGATATGTCCATATAGTATCTTCAACTTGAGGTTCAAACATGGTATTCAAAGTACGAAGTAAAAGATTATCCATGTCATCCACTGGGTCTTTCTTCATGAATCTTGATTTGACAATTTTCCACAAATCTTCCAAGTCATCTTTGTTGAAATTCTTAAACATTTGTCCAAAAGTTAGATAGCTTTTAGAATTACCATCTGCTCTAATGATCTAAAAATATTTCTTCTTTCCTTCTTTGTGAATCTTGTAATCAACAATAGATGGTGACCTTGAAGACAATGGTGTAGCATCAACTGTTACATCATCTTCATCCTCAGGAACTACTTCCAAACAGTTTTTAAGCTCTGTAGTATCATCCACTTCAACTTCTACCTGCTCATCTGCCTTCTGTTTCTTAGACACATCAGATTCAAGCTCCTCACCTGCTCTTTTAGATTTGTATTCAGCTTTGTCTTTCTTTGAGCTTTCCTCATCTTGATTCATTGGAATAAATGTATTCACCCTTTTCATTTCTATCTTAAACAATCTCTCAATTTCTTCATAACTCTTGCTCTTGAGTTGAGAGTGCTTCCAAGTTCCCATGTTCTTGAGATAGGTAGACATTTGATTCTTTTTTGAGATTTGGTGGGTGGCTTGTTTCTCTTTTCCTGAGCTCTTAATTCAGCAAAGTGTTTCTTTCTTTTATTCATTAGTTCAACAAACAACTTTGACTTCTCTTCAATTATGAGCTCCTCTCTTTCTCTTGCTTGAAGCCTTTCTGCTAACAGTCTATCAGCCTCCATCATAGATTTTTTAGCTTCCCATAATTCAATCAAGGCTAAGTTGGCTTCATCTTCTTTCTGTCTTCTTTCCCTTTCTTCTTTTTCAACCTCTGCTTCCATTTCAGCAGCCAATTGTTTAGCATATTCTTCATCAGCAGCAACTTGTTCTTTTCTTTTCAAAGGCCTTTCAGGCTCAATCATGATTGCCTTGCCTTTGTCTTTTGATGAAGGTAGAGTAGAAGAAACTGTTGGTCTATGTGATTGCTCATGCTCATGAAAGACAATACCCTTAGCCTTTGGTCTTGTCACAACAGTTGTAACTGAAGTAGCAACAGTAGTAATAGCTTCAACTTTCTTAGACTTGGCTGCTATTTCAACTAAGGTTTGAGCTAAGGTTAACTCATCAATGGTTGTTGTAGTTGGACCATGAACAGTTGTAATATCCTTAGCAGTAGTAACTGTCTCAGCAGCAGTATCTTGAACAATTACCTTAGCAACAATATCTTCAATAGTTACTTCTTTACCATGAAGATCATCAACACCAATCATTTCTTCTTCATTCAATTGCTCTTGAGCTTCATCTTTAACAGAGTCATCAATATTCCTCCCCTGTTTGAATGAATCCTCATGATTACCCGCACTGGCTACATCCATAGAAGATTTACTCTTTCTAGCACCAATCTTCTTTATTCTTCTTAAACCAGCAGGTCTTGACCTTCTTTTCCTTTGAAGCTTCTTGACTGTTTTCTTCAAACTGGCAATCTCCTTTGCCTGAGCATCCTTTGCTTTTTGCAAGTCAAGAACCTGTTCTTGTAAACTTAAACAGAAAACCATCAATTCATTAAGGTCAGAGCTATCCTCACCACTGAGTAGTGGATCATTGGAAAATGTTGGTACATGTTCCTCTTCAGACTCATGTTGAGGACTCTTGATTCGTAGTTTTACGTACCTATAAAATATATAATAAAAATACTACTTGGGTAAATTCCAACTATTCACCTTTAACTAAGGTAAAAAGTTAAAACTTACAAAAATAATATAATATATATAATATACGTATGTTT
>BQNB010203572.1:0-10754 GCA_026074375.1 Tanacetum coccineum | reverse complement strand
TCGTCCCATATCATTGGGTCCCTATGGATAGCCCATGCGTTCACCATCACTATCGTGCTAGGGGCAACATCAAACCCTCCAATGGTGCAGGCTTCTGATGGCTCGTGTGGTACCAATAGTGGTGCTGCTGGGAATAGTCGCAGTGTTTCATTGATAATGCATTGGATGTATGGTAGATTGGGAAGATCGGTCTCTTGTACCAATCGTTCATGTCCAATATTTTTGTCGAGTTCTGCTCTAGCTCTTTTTAACACTTCAGGATGATTTAGAAGAAGTGATATAGCCCACTCTATTGGGAAGATCGGCTTCTAGCAATGCCTACAGAATAGTATAAGGTCACGTTACTTAACAAGCAAGCAATTGATAATTGATAGGGATATCATACATCGATTCACACAGTTTAAAATTTTCTGAATGACTAGTTATACAAAATACATGATATTTTGACAAATTTAAAAGCTTAGTTAGACTAATTTAATTCTAGACTTGCATCCAATCAAAGTTCAGGCACTAGCTAGACTTTATTCTATCATACAATGATACAAGCAGTAGTTAAAATAAATGAAAGTTTTAACCCCAATTTTTTTTTTGTAACTTCTTAACCATGAATCATAATAAAGTACGTGAAAGTTGTGTGATCTATTTTAGCATTTTGTATTCTAATGGTCCGTTTCAAGAGTTATATTTAAGGGACGTGAAAGTGATTTGGTGGTTTATGAAATTGTGAGTCTCTGTGTTGTCTCTAACATAATCCTGTCATGTAAATTTAAGCATATAATTAGGAATACCAATTAAGCATGCTAATCAAGCTCTACTTTAATATAAGGATGTAAATAGAATATCTTAAGCTATGAACATACATACCAATATATTGCCTTTGATTATATCGTCAGTGTAGTAATCCGGCTCCGAATCTTGCAAAGAAAGCATAGCGTCGATGAACGTCTTGGACTTTCCTTCGTCTAAAGAAGAACTGGATCGTTTACTCCTAACTTCGTCTATCAGATTTTGCGAAAAAGTATCAATTTTATGGTGCAATTTCAAAAGCTTTTTCTCATAACCCTGAAAATCAATCCATTGTAAAATTTTAAAATAGTCACTAGGGTTTGATGCCGCACTAACTTCAAACACTTCTCTTATAACATCCTTAAATTCATTAGCTTCTTCAAAGTCGTCAACATCTGAGCCATAGAATCGTTTATTAGCGACTATTCTCATAAGAATGTTAAACGACAGCCCTTGAATTCTTGACCTCATTTCAACTCTCGTAAAATCTTGGGAACATTCTTGATAAAGATCCTTAACTAATGAATTAACTTCATCTTGTCGAACACTCATGTAAGATTTAAGCCTAGTTGTTGAAAAGAGTTCAAGAGTCATAATGCGACGAAGGTCTCTCCAGAGCTTACCATAAGGTGCTGAACCAACTGTCGTGTGGCCATAGTCGAGATACTTGCCGCTTAGAAGAAGTGGTCTATTTGCTAAAACAATGTCGTTTTTGGTGAAGCATTCTTCAGCGGCTGATGGTGAGGATATAACGAGCACGCGGCGTGAGCCAAACCTTAGAGCCATGATAGGACCATATTTTTGAGAAAGGTTTAGCAACACTCTATGAATATTACCCTTCATTAGATGTAGATGACCAATAATTGGGATAGAAGGTGGACTTGGTGGAAGATTTTTGCCATTTTTGTGTAAAAGCAAATTGAAAAGAAAAAAGAACGAGACCAATGAGGTAAGAATAATGAAGAAAATATGAGCCTCATCCATGTTTTGGTTGCATTGTATCTTGTCACATGCTCACATACAAGTTTATATAAGTCAGTTTCAAAATTTTAAATAATTTATTTCGTCTCAATGTTTCTATTGGAGAAAAACAAATCAAAATTTGTCACCAAGTATAAAGTATAAACGGCTTTTAGACGTCATCTTAAAGTCGTCCACAAGAAATTGACAAACACACTACATACAAACTGTAGGTAAAACATAGATTGGACCAAATCTGATTAAAAGGAAAAATGTATCACATTGTTACAAATTTCCACGGTATAGACGTGGCCCTGCCGTAGTACTCGTTATCAAGTAATGTGATGTCACTGATTACGCATTACGCTGCTTTTTGATTGGTTGCATGAGCTCCAAGTAATATGTTGTTTGGTACATTTGGGTGGGCCCGGGAATTGGGGTTGAGTCCTTAGGGTGGAGGGTACGTTGATTGTATGGCTTGGATAACTTGATTGATTGACGTGTGGAATTTTACATATTGGTGGAAATCGTAGGCCTCAACCTTATATACACAACGTGTAGTGTGTGGTACGTTGATTGTATGGCTTAGATAAATTCGACTACTCAAGCCAAACCGAGTAATTTTAGCTCTGCTGTTGGAGTTTTGTTAACGTGTCCAACATTTAAGCTTAAGCAATCGGGAACTAAGGTTTTCCTAACCCATTTGAGAGGCTAATCAAATTGTCTTTATAGACCAAGACTAATCAACTTGACTTATTAGTTTCCACAAACAAAATTGTGGGGCAACATTTAAATGGATATAAGCCATGACTTGTTTGACAGGACACTCTTAATATGAAAAAACACTAAGATTTTGTTTGATTCTTATTATTGTGCAAAGACTTTTAAACTTGGAATTTAGAAGACTTGGACAATGATTAAAATTTCTAAGGGGTATTTTTATAAGCTTATTTGTGGGCCTATGAGGTTTTGATCCAAACTTAATAGCTTAAATTTTATAATCTTGATTTTTTTTGCTTATTTTGAGACTTGTTGACTTATATAAGTTTATTATGATATGAGTTTACGTATCTTGCTATACAAAATGATTTTGCAGCTTCTATTGCATGAATGATGTAAGTAATCAAACATCACAAAATAATATTGTATACCCTAAACCATAAGTACGCAATGAATTGGAAATGATGCCTTAGCATTCAATTGATTCGAGAAAAAGCACACTTTAGGAGTGGGCATGCCCGTGTTTCTGAAAACGAGGATTTACATGACTTGCGCGAATGGCGTACGTGTGCCTAAGTGCCTAACTATGGCATGAACATTAACTAAATACCATGAAGACAATGTTAATATTAACTAAATACCACAAGTCCACAACATTTTACATTGGTCTTATTTCATATCATGGACAAAATTTGTGGGACATTTTTTGAAAATTAGTCTGTGGAAACTATGCATTGCTGTTTGATCGTATTCTTGAGTCTTGACGTTAAACCACTGCGAGAGTAGTATATATATGGTTTGATCTCAAAGGCAAATTACACAAACTGATCTCATGGCATCAAACCTCCTACTGCTCTCCATCCTCATTCTTTCTTACTTTCGTTTTTGTATAATCGATTTTAACATTTTTAACAAATCTTATATAAGTGTGTAACAAAAACAAGCTACTCTTCAAGCACTCGGGGGAACAAACATTGAACTCATTCTAGACGTTCCAAATGCTAGTCTCCAGGAACTTGCTGATCCAAATGGTGCAGCCAGTTGGGTCCGAAACAACATCCTAAATTATCCAGATGTCAAATTTCGGTACATTTCTGTTGGAAATGAAGTTGACCCTGATACGGATAGTGGCCAGTTCCTAAGTTTCGTTCTTCCCGCGATGCAGAATGTCTAAAAAGCCATTAATGACGCTGGACGCCAAATCAAGGTTTCAACCGCAACTTACACGGGGCTGTTAAAAATCTCCTCTCCTCCAAGTGATGGTGCATTTAAGGACAACGTGGTCGGCTATATCACACCAATAATCCAATTCCTAGCTGAAAACAATTCACCCATGCTTGCCAATATCTACCCATACTTTGCTTATATCGGGCCACCTAAACTAGACGACATCTCATTCGCATTGTTCACCAAACCAGATAACGGTGAACAATATAAAAATCTTTTTGATGCGATGTATGATGCTCATTTAGCTGCTCAATCGCGTCTTGGTGGAGCTAACGTGCCAATAGTTGTGTCCGAGAGTGGATGGCCAAGTGCGGGAGATGATGGAGCAGCAACAATGGAAAATGCGGGAACTTACTACCGAAATCTTATTGCACATGTGAAGAGAAGATCCATAGAAACGTATTTGTTTGCGATGTTTGATGAAGATCTTAAAGATGGAAAAGAATCGGAGAAACATTTCGGGGTTTTCAGTAATCGTGATCAAAGTAACAAGTACAATCTAAGCTTTTGATTTGAAAAATACGTATGTTTAGTACGTAATATATACAGACAATGGAATAAAACTTTTGTTTCTTATGTTTTTATTTATATGTACTTGTTGTAATTCAAATCAATTTATATATAAATAAGTATTTATATTTATTCTAAATCTTTATATATACTTCTACTTTATAGCTTCTAAGAAGTGTTTATCCATGCATGCATGCATAGACGGACCTAGAATTTTTAGAAGAGCGTTGCATATTTTTTTATCGTAATTACTAAGATTCGCACCACAAAAAGTTTTTTTAGCCAAGTTAAATTAACACAAATACAAAGCGTAGCACAAACCAAAAACGACACTTTTTGAATAAAATTACACTTCGTAACTCAAAATCGGGAAATCAAGACTCTTTCAAAATCAAAGACATGTCAAGGTTGACTCATTGAGTTGTTAGTTTCCACGGACAAAGTTGTAAGGCAACATTAATGTTCACAAATGGACCTGGTACGCACATTTCCACTTTTTGATGATGGATGCGACTCTTTTCACTTATAAGTGGCCGTTTGGTTCGCAGTATGTTTTAAAAATGAATTTTAATCTATCAAAAGAATTGTAATAATAATAAAAAGAAGTGTAGCGGCGATTATCGTATCTTCGTCCAATCATCTTCCTGGTTTTCAATTCAACATATAAGCAACATTAATTCAACATGGTAGGTTGAATAGTGGGTTCTACATTTGTCTATGAATATTCCATTTGTTCAGTTTCCTTTAGACGTCTTATATTATTTCTTTCGAGCAGGTTTTAGGGTTTTTTCTTGTAACCCTAGACGCTTCGATTGGTGCTTTTTATACTTGTGTTGTTTTCGTTACGGTGGTTAGATATGACGGTTGTGCAATTCCATTGTCCGTTTGTGGGTCTTAGTGGATGTCATGACGGTGGTGGAAATGGTCTCACCAAGACTTCATTGATCACACACCTTCGTGATCGGCATTGTAATGGTGAGGCGCAAGCTATCGCTAAACACTCTCTTGTTACTGAATTGGTTATTTTTTAGAGGGTCGAGGTAACTCTGAAGCGTATGAGGATTTCGTTATGTGGTGTTTGTTTTAAAAGGCATACTCTTCGGTCTAAGTGTCGTCATGGTAAGGGTGATTTTGTGTCACCCCCCGGATAGCAGTGATGGTGTTGTTCAGTTTGTTCTCTATGATGTTACAAAGCCATCGGTTCCTTCTTCTTCTAAGCAGCACGATCATGTTGAAGATTTGTTGCACGACCAACATGGTGGTTTTACTTTGGCTCTTCTTGATAGTTTGTTTTCAAAGGGGTTTAGTACTGTCAATCCATCCGTCCCAAATGTCGTTTGGGGTTTTCTCGGGTCTTGAAGGGAGCTCTTGATAAGGTGATTTGCAAGCCTGATGATATCTCTTGTTAGGTTAATTTGTTAGTCTTGCCTATTTGTCTCCTTAAAACCTTTTGCCCGAGAAGTAGTCTTGAGTGCAAGTCTGCTACTAAGCGTCAACGTCAAGAAAAGAGTATTGTCAATGTCATTCGATCTTGGATTGTACCTGGTGGTAGCTTGCAGCTTGTAAGAGAGACCTAGGCCGAACCCTCCCATGCTATGTTAGATGTTGATGACGAACACCTTGATTTGGGTGAACGGAATATCAAACAGTGTAAGAGGAAGATTTGTAATGGCCATTATACAGCGGATGTGAGAGTTCTTTCTTCTTCTGGTGTTGCTCCTTATAGTGATTTTACTCTTGAGGACCTAAAGACTAAGCACCCTCTCAAGCATGCTCCTACTTTACCAGCTACACCTATTGATCATCATCACCTCATTGCATCTTCGGCTGTGGTTCTTGACAGGATTAAGAGTTTTCCTCGAGGCACGTCTTGTGGGATGGGTTGTGTGCCCAACACCTTATGGATTGCTTAAGTGGAGCTGTTGTTGCTATCTTTGATGAGTTAGTCTCCTCTTGATGGGAAATGTCCTAAGATTTTGGGTGAGTATATTGCTAGTGCCCCTCTCAAACCGCTGGTTAAACCGGGTGGTGGTATTCGTCCTATAGCCGTGGGTATGGTTTGGAGGCGTCTTGTCTCCAAGGTTGGTGCTATTATGATTGGTCATTCTTTGGATGGTTATTTGAATGGTCTACAGTTTAGGGTTGGGTGTCGGGAGGAGGTGAGGCCTTACTTCATGCCGTGAATCTTTTGATTGAGGGTCATGAAGACGAGGTTGGTCTTTCGATGTTGTTAGTAGATTTTAAAAAAGCCTTTAACTTGGTTGATCGTGAGGTTATGTTACAAGAAGTTCGTCTTCGTTGTCCCACTATCTCGCGTTGGGTGGAATTCTGTTACTCTAACCTAGCTAGATTATATTACAGGGAACACACCTTATGGTCATGCCAAGGGGTGCAACAGGGTGATCCCCTTAGCCCTTTGCTTTTTTCCTTAGTTTTACATCCCTTGATATGTAAGATTAGAGACTCTTTTAGCCTTTGTCTACATGCTTGGTATCTAGATGATGGCACCATTGTTGGTGATACTTTGGTTGTGGGGAAGGTTCTTGAGTTAATTATAGAGGAAGGTCCTCGTTGTGGTTTGCATCTCAACATTGATAAAACTAAAGTTTTTTGGCCTAAAGAATACCTCAGAAGCAGGCTTGAAGGTGTTTTTCCGCCTAATATATCTCGGCCCATGCATGGTGTTAAGTTATTGGGTGGTCCCGCTAGTGTGGATTTCGATTTTAGTAGTGAGCTTGTGATGAAGAGAGTGGCTAAAACCATTGAGCTTATGGATGCAGTGGCCAGGATTAATGATCCTCAATATGAGTTGTTGCTTCTTCGTGCTTGTACGGGTATTTCTAAACTCTACTTTACTATGCGTACATGCCTTCCCCGTGTCTTTGAGTCGGCTCAACGTTCTTTTGACGTGGCACTTCGTTCTGCTTTGGAGCGTATTGTCACTGCTTCTGGACCAGAGTTTGGCGATTGGCAATGGAGGCTAGCCACCTTACCTTTTCCATATGGGGGCTTGGTGTTTATTCTGCAGGTGATGTTTTAAACTATGTGTTTCTTGCGTCACAGTTGCAGTTTGCTGGCTTGCAGACTAAGCTTCTCCGGCATACTGGTATTGTAGCTTCTGGGCCTACATTTGATGATGCTTTGTGTGTGTTTAATACATCAATGGAGACTGACATTTTGAGTAATCCGAGTGAGGTCGCTGCCCCCAAACTCATGAAGAAATTGGCAGATATATATTTCACACGGGTTATTAATATTGCAGAATCTACATTTTCTTTATCTCCTCGACAAATGGCTTTATGGAAATCTCAAATGGAGGATCACACTTCTGACTGGCTTAGGGTCGTTTCGATTTCTGGTTTGGGACAGACTATGAATGGTAAGACTTATCGTTGTGTGTTATGTTATCGGTTGGGTGTCCCATTATTTTCTATTTCGAAGCCTTGTTCAGCTTGTTCAAGGGTTTTTGCTGGGGATATATATGGAGACTATGTTGTATCGTGCACCGGTATTATTGGTATTAAACATCGTCATAATGTTGTGCGCGATACCCTTGTCGACATCTGCTATCGGTCGGGGATTTCAGCTGGTAAGGAAGTTGATATCGGGCTGGAGGAGGGATGTGACAAACCCTTACGTCCAGCGAATATGTTACTTTATTCGTGGGTTGGAGGGCTTGATGTGTGTGTGGATCTGACTGGGTCTTTGCGTTTGACACAAACCGGGATGGCTGATTTCGCGCCTGGTTGTGCGGTGATTGATGCGGCACAATGTAAGCGTGTCAAGTATAAGGCTAAGTGTGCGACTATTGGATATGGGTTTCTCCTCTTTTCATTCTCTTCCTTGGGAGAATTAGAGAAGGATGCAGTTACCTTACTGAAGCGGATCCAGAAGTTCTCCATGACTCAAGACATTGGGGCACGTGCTGCCGTACATATCTTTAACAGAATTGGTTTTGCTGTAGCTAAAAGAGTGGGAGCTCAGATAGTATATCGGCTTCCCACTAATGATTTGTAAATCTCTTGAGTTTCTAATAAAAAAATAATAATAAAAAATAATAAGTGATGTTTTATAAAAAATAATAATAATAATAATAATAGTTTATAAATACTGACTTTTTAAAGTAAAAATTCTGAATTACGATGTAATTCAAAAATTTTCATCTAACTTCCTATGTAATATGAATTCCTTCACTTGATGTAATTGGAGTGATTGAATTTATTAGTCAACCCATATCATGTATATTGGAGTGGCCGAAATGGTAATCGTGGTGGTAATCGCAATGGTGGACGTGGTCGTGGATGTGGTGGCAACAACAATAACTCAAGCACAAACTATCAGAATACTCAAAACCGTTCTAACCAGGCGATTAATGGGTCTCGTCCACCCACATGGAACCAACCAACACCTTGGGCTTGGCATCAATATTGTGCCTCCATTCCTCCTTGTCCATATCCAACAGCCCCATGGACTCGACCTACTGGCCCATCTGGATCCGCTGGTATACTTGGACCTCGCCCTCAACAGGCCTACACTGCTTCTGTGGCTCCATCTTTGTCATATGCACCTACTGATATTGAGAGTGCCATGCATACTATGACTTTAAATCCTCCTGATGATAACTGGTATATGGACACGGGAGCATCGAGCCACATGACAGCTTCACAAGGTACACTCTCTTCTTATTTCAATACGAGCATTCCTAAACATATAATCGTTGGTAATGGTCATGGAATTCCAATTCACGGTTTTGGACATACCACTCTTTCTCCCCTTTATCCCTCCTTACTGTTAAAACATGTCTTACATACACCTCATATTATTAAAAATCTCATCTTTGTCCGTCGCTTATCTATTGATATTAACATCTCTATCTCTTTTGATCCTTTTGGTTTCACTGTGAAGGACTACAAGACGGGGATCCAAATCATGAGATGTGATAGTAGCGGGGACTTATATGCTCTGATCACCACTTCCCCACTTCAACAAATAACGTTACCCTCTACATTTGCTGTTATTTCTCAAGACCTTTGGCATAGGCGTCTTGGACATCCAGGCGCTAATATCCTACATTTACTTAAAAATAAGAATTACATTTCATGTAATCGTACTAAAGAATCTTCTTTATGTGAACCTTGTGTTTTTGGTAAACATGTCAAATTACCATTTTGAGCTCAGCTGGTCACAAATACTATGTTTTGTTTCTCGATGATTATACCAACTTTCTGTAGACATTCCCCATTGGCCATATATCACAAGTCTTCTCTAAATTTCTCATTTTTCATAATTTAATTCGCAACCAATTTTATAGCAATGTCAAAGCTTTTCAATGTGATAATGGGAAAGAATACAACCTTTATTTCATAATTTTTGTCAACAACATGGCATGGTATTTCGATTCTCATGTCCACACACATCACCTCAAAATGGAAAAGCTGAGGGTAAAATACGGGCCATCAACCTTCGATGAAACAAAGTTTCCCTTTGCTTTTCCGTGTCCCTCCAACCTCGAAAATTAAAATTTTCTTCGCACAAGTATCCATCCATCCACACCACCTGTATCTCCAACTTCAGCCTCTATATCTCTACCGCCCACTCGACCATCCACACCACCTCAACCCACTAGTCCATCCACGAGTCCAACTTCAGCCCCTCAACACTCCTCTAATCATGACCCAAAGTCCACATAATCTGGAACCCAAAGTCCTCCTACAACAGGTCAATACCCCAACACCTTTCATCTATCACCCTCTCTTCCTGGTCCCGCCCCTCATCCGAATAGACCACGACAATCTTGAACCACTTCATAATTTTCTCTTATACACTCACCCAAGCAAAATCCACCATCTGTATACCGAGCTCCATGCCAACCCTCACTAAATTAACCTTCTGTAACACCAATCAGAACCATGAAAACTCGCAGCATGTCCGCCATTACAAAATCCAAAACCCCGTTCAATCTTTTTACATCCGTTACCCCATCTCCTCTTCCACGTAACCCAAAAGAGGCATTTCATGATCAGAATTAGAAACAAGCCATGACTGACGAGTTTGTTGGAAAAAACTTGATCTTGGATCGGAATAAACAAAGCTTTGAATCAAAATATACCAGAAATAAACTTGCTATTGAATCTTGCTATAACTTTACAGAATCTGTCATACATGCTTGTTCTTACAAATCGTCTTCCTATTTATATTACATGCCTCTGTTACCTTCCACCACCATCAACAAATTACAACCTCGTTCTACACCTTGCGTCTTCCTCAGATATCCAGATTCTCATCGTGGCTATAAATGATATGATCTACACTCTAAGAGAATTATCATTTCTCGCCATGTACTCTTCGATGAAACAAAGTTTCCCTTTGCTTTTCCGCGTCCCTCCAACCCCGAAAATTAAAATTTTCTTCACACAAGTATCCTTCCATCCACACCACCTGTATCTCCAACTTCAGCCTCTATATCTCTACCGCCCACTCGACCATCCACACCACCTCAACCCACTAGTCCATCTGCGAGTCCAACTTCAGCCCCTCAACACTCCTCTAAT
>BQNB010203571.1:0-10754 GCA_026074375.1 Tanacetum coccineum | reverse complement strand
ACATCAGTAGGAAAACAAATGACCACAATCTTCAATCTTCAAAAAACAAATGACCACAATCTTCAAAAAGTATTATAACCGTAGTTTCATGCATATCTTGCTACAGACTCTGGTATAGGACCTATACTACAGGTATTATTGGGCTTTTAAAAAGTATAGCTTAAAAAATATAAAATTGATTTTCGGGTCTTATCAGGTTGACCTGATAACCCGATAATGATAATTTTTTTAACCCTAACCGGATAACCCGATAATAATACATTTTCATCAATGCACTAGTGTAATTTCCTAATAATTTTTTTAGTTTCTAGAGATATCAAGGAGTTGAGGACTGAAGGTTTTGATGACTCCTGGTTTAAATTGACTAATTGTACATGTAACGTACCAATCACCTAGTTTCATTCTATGTTCTCCACTGGAACAGTCATATATAGGAATTATAACTAAAAGTAACACAATGGTGCCATCTTACATTGATATATGTTGTTGGGTCTTCAATCGTAACTGTCCCGGCTTTATCTGAATGCTTTCTTTTGTGAAAGGACCTTTTTGTTCTGCAACCTGCAGCGGCTCTGTTTAGCAAAAAATAAAATGTATTAATTTTCATGGAAGTTGTATATAGGAAAACTATGGGATTAGCAAAAGGCCTTACATTTTGGTAATCTTTTTTACTTGTTCTTCTGATAGAGGAGGTGGCACATATGAAACAGCATCAATGTTCGCCTATCATCTTTATATAATCACGAATCATAGTACACAAATATGAATCTTTATTAATGTGAAGTTACCTAGTCTGATAACAAGATTTCTTTTATTTTTACCTGTAGTTTCTCCAAAGCATCCTCAATGTTACCCATGTAAGTAAAAAAAAGATAAAATAGAATAAGCTTGCAACATTCCGTTAATTAAAAACAAAATAATGAGATGTAAAACTAAATGGACAATGGATATAATTTCACTTCTGTGTTCTGGTCTTTATGGAGGAAATAACAAGCTCGCCATCTTTGTTGATTCCGTTCTTTTCCTGATTAAGGAGTAGATTAGGATCGTAAGATTAATTCCACCAAACAGACATACTCATGAATTTACCGAATTTTACTGAAAACCAAATGTTTTGTTGACGCAGAGAAAAGATAAAGCCGTATCTACAACTGTATGCACAACTCGATATAAAACAGTATTCACATATATGACCTTCATAACAATGTACCCTTTCATTCAAAACCCCTTTGGATGCAAAGATTATCTACTTTACACAATGCTATGATTACTATATCAGAAACACCAATGAGAATAACAGTGGACTAACCGTCTTTAGAATTTTCTTAGCAGACATACACTTTTCAAAACCTAAAATACTATGCGCGTTACCTAACTTAGATTCATACACGCTATACTAGTTACTACTGAATTACTTCTTTATAACAAATGCATCACTAAGAAACAAACACACAAACATACACTTTTCAAAACACTCCCCGCTATACAAGTAATAACTACATTACTTCTTTATAAAAACTGAATCACTAAGAAACAAACACACAGACATACACTTTTCAAAACCTAAAATATTATGCGTGTTACCTAACTTAGATTCATACCCACTATACAAGTTATTACTGCATTACTTCTTTATAACAACTACATCACTAAGAACCAAACAAATAAACATACACTTTTCAAAAGCTAAAACACTCTGCGTGTTACCTAACTTAGATTCATATGCGCTATACAAGTTCTTACTGCATTACTTCTTTATAATAAATACATCACTAAGAAACAAACACACAGACATACATTTGCTAAAACTAATTTGCTAAAACTACGCCAATTAAAATCAACAACAAATACTAACATCAAGTAAGATGATAGCAATTAAAATCAACAACATGTCAACGCGCAACGTAATATGCTTAAATTAACTACTAAGATTACTCATTTACAATAAGCCGATATAAATAAGCACTAAACTGATGCAACAGAACTTACGGTTAATCTGTTACAGCTTAAAATTGATTAACAACACGTGCTAAAAAACAAAACCTAATCATATCAAATCTCAATACTAACGACGAATTCGATATAGAATTAACATGAAATTAGTATTATAAACAAAATAAAATGATGCAGTTTTAAAATCCCCTTACGAAGAGGTTTAGAGCTTATTAAATTTGTCTTCACCATTGAATTTTTTTAATCTATTTGAGATAATATGAAGATCTGATAAGATGATTTTATTATGTAGTTGAGATTTTTAGCACATCACACACATATTCAGCCACAAACAATCAATTTTTACAAAAACGACAACTCACTTTTAACCTAAATCATCCATATGAACACCAACAATAATCTATTGCATTTCATTACTTTTTAGCACATCACAGACATAATAAGACACAAACAATCAATTTTTTTTAAAACGGAAAGTCACTTTTAACCTAAATCATCGGTATGAACACCAACAATAACATACTGTATTTTGGTTCTTTTTTAGCACATCACAAACATATTCAACCAAAATCAATCAATTTTTCTGAAAACGGCAATTCAATTTTAACCTAAATCATCCCTATGAACACCAAGAATAACCTACTGCATTTCAGTACTTTTTTTACTACATCACACACATATTCAGCCACAAACAATCAATTTTCGCAAAAACGGTAACTCACTTTCTACCTAAATCATCCATATGAACACCAACAATAACCTACTACATTTGAGTACTTTTTTAGCACATCACTCATATTCAGCTACAAACAATCAATTTTTGCAAAAACGACAACTTACTTTTTACCTAAATTATCCATATGAACACCAACAATAACCTATTGCATTCCATTACATTTTTTTTACACATTACACACATAATCATGAACAAACAATTAATTTTCTCAAAATCGGCAAGTCACTTTTAGCCTGAATCATCATATGAACATCAACAATAACCTACCGCATCTTAGTTAATTTTCCAGTACATCATTATCAACCACAAACAATCATTATCAACCATACTTCATATCGTTTAACAAAACCTACTACATCTGACTTAAAACCCCAAACCTAACGCATCTTAATTAAAAAAAATTATATTAAGCACTTACTTGTAGAGATTGTTGTCGATTTTTCCATTTCAACTGTTTTTTACTTTTTGAATTTTTTAATAATGAAACATAAACACGATTTAACAAAGATATTTGTTCAGTAGGATATTAACTCGATGCGTTAGGATATTAACAAATAGGTGCAGTATAATCTGGTATATTTGTACGAGTGATAGAAATAAATTAGGTTTTTGTGTGTGTAATTGGTGTGTGTTTTTAAGAGAGAATGTTTGGTTTGAAATGAAAAATTGATCGGGTGTGATTGGGAAAAAGAAAGCGACAGTTAAATGTTTTATGGTTATTTTACAATGGACCCTGAAGTTTTGCTTATTTACAAAAATGCCACCGCCAGTTTTGATCTCAAAATTTTTGATCCAATGACTTAGATGTCTTCTTACCCTTTTTATTTTAACACTTTTTTATTAATAGTATATATATATATATATATATATATATATATATATATATATATATATATATATATATATATATATATTATTATATATAATAATACTATTTCCAAAACCGCGACCGATTGCAGCGGGGATATGACTTTATTAGTATTGTTTTCATTTTTTTTCGATAATTTTTTTTAAAAGTTTCTTTATTATAACATTTTTTTACCATTTTGTTTATGTAATTGTTTTTTTATAATAAGGTTTTCAACAATGGAAGTGGTTCTAGTGTTTGTTTGTCCAGCTTAACCGTGATTGATTATATGCTAAGCCCGCTCGATAGGAGGCCTCGCCTTGTGAGTATCCAAAGAATAAATTAAGAAACAGCTAATGAATTACGAATAATATACAATATTTATACAATGAAAAGCGGAAAAAAAGAAATGTATACAATTTTTATAGAGCGCATATCGTTGACAAAAAGTTAAGCGTAAATTAATTCTACATTTACAAAATTATTTGTTGAATATATTAAGAACGAAAATAAATTAATGTTCATCCGATATAAGAAAATAAAAGTTATTAAAGTATTCACAAGAACAAATGGTTTTCTTAATTTTTTGAACAAATGGCAACCGAAGCATTACAAATAACTTGAAAGGGCCTTTATCATCATGTATGTTCCATCCAACTTGATTGTGTGTTTTTAGCATACCCTGACCGCTCACCAAACATCATCGATTGGATGGTTTAGATGGTGAGGAGAAACTACCAGTTGACGTAACGTTGAACGCATAAAGAAGAGTTGCAAGGTTCGCTATTGTAGTAGGCCAGAATCATAAGGAATGTCTGGTACGTTTAATATAACATATTAATTTATATAAATAATTTATCTTTTATATAAATATGGTAATATACTTAAAAAAGTTACCCTTTTGTGTATTGTAGTTGCTTTTTGGGAATTTCCTGCAAGACATACTTACTAATGTTTTCTGTGATCTCATGACTTGGCATAAAGTTTGAAAAAAATCCTTAGATAAATATGAGCAAACAAACTTGGTGACGATTTAGTAAAAATGAGCAAACAGACTTGGCATGGATGTACTTTATCAACAACTTAGGGTGCGTTTGGTTTGCGGATGGTTTTAGATTTGGATTTTGATTAGGATTAGATTTTAGATTTGAGTTTGGGTTTTGAATAAAAAATTGAATATGATAAATTTAAAATTGTTTTTTATTTAAATAAATAAATTAAATAAATTCAACAAAATTTAAATATAAAAGCACAAAGGTATTTTTGGGGTTTTTTTTTTTTTTTGGGGGGGGGGGGGGGGGGTTTGGGGGGGGGGGTTGTGTGTTTGGGGGGGGGGGGGAGGATATTTTTTAATTTGTTTAGTATGATTTTAGGTTTATATGTGAGTTAATGATATGGTGTTGCTTTAATAATACGGTGACCATGGAAGTTTAAGACATGCTTAGACGGAGGAGAGCTTGTGTTTGGTCATTGGTGTTGCACACGTTTGTTACGCAGTAACTACCTAGTGCAAACATCTTAAGTATTGATTGTGTTCCCGTAATCCCGTCATATCATTTAGGTTTTGTCTGACTGTATAGTGTATACACATTAAAGATTACTTACGCAAGGCCCTCCTAATGATTTCACAATGAGCATATTGCTTTCTCAGCGTCTCAATAATGATTTCACATGCTTGCAAAATTATGGGAAAACGGTTAAACCAACCCCTCATCTCCAATAATGCATGCAAACATGAAACTATTATTATTTTAGTTTGTCATATAGTAGTAGAGCTTCATGAGCCTATTTATGCAGTTCAAACTGGCTCGTATAAAATTATAATATAGATTTATTATTAGAGATTGCAAGAGATTTAAGACTGGTGAGAAACTAATATAAATCACATAGTGGGCGACTGGGCGTGTATAGACTCAGAGGCTTCACACATATACACAAGATTTTAGCTTCTTTATTCAGACACCGTTAAGTAAAAATAAAGTTAAAAGGCATCCCCAATGCTTGAATCAGACAACGAACCTCTTGTGCTTCAACAAATTCTGAGCGAGTGAGTTCCATGGCTACTTTATTCTCAAAGAACTGCAGTAATGTCATCAAATACACACCAGCCATCCAAATAGCGGAGTGCTGCAAATCCACCTCTGATTGAAATTAAAAGGGCATATTAGATCTAAATGACTATACATTGGATTTCAAGTAATGTTTTACAAATTTGGGCGTAATTTTGATTGTGATTTTACTCACGAGCTTTGTTTTTTAACAGGAAAGCTGAGCAGGAGATGGAGACGGTTGTCAAAGTACTTCAACCCGGTCCGTTGTCACCGTTGGAGATTATAGAGCACAAATTTTCCGCATAGGAGATTGGGAAAGAAAGCAAATGCTACTTTTAAGAGAGCAGTAATGAACTGGAAAAGGAAAGCTATCATTGAACAAAATCAACCAATCTTGAAAGATTATATTAGTTAACTGCTAATAGTTGTCTATACTTTATTTGGAATAATCTAATGCGGAAAACAGTTCTGTGCAATAGTAAGGTCTCATCATCCTTCACTGTAGTTATGATTCTTGTGGATTTGGTTGCATGTCCTTATCGCCTATATTATATATAGTGTTTCATGATGAATGGGACTTGTATGTCAGATATTCTTCATCTAGTCCGTTTATTCACTTATTTGTAGCTTGTGTCAGATCAACCCATTGACCTGTTTCATGTTTCTTGATATTCGATTACTTACTCCTGATGAATCACAGTATGGATAGCTTGTGCAGACTTTTTCACATAAGAAACATACTATCATCTACATGAATAAAGATCATGACCATCCCAAATATTATTCCCGTCTAGTATACTATTTACAAAACTCTCATTGGTCTCCATTCCATTATATCCACATGCCATATCATCAAAGAACGGCAATGGCGGTATACTCTCAAAACTACAATCACCATTAACATGCCCACCCCCTGCCCATGAATATCCTCATCACTATCATCTACAGGAATATGCCCATGATCATGACCATGCCCATAGCCATGACTATCTAAATCCAAACTTAAATCCGAATCATCATCACTCCCACTACTACTATAATTCATATCATGTAAACATGAATCATTAGACACACAACCAACATTATTATTCTTTCCAACACTTTTACTATCCGCCTGCTCACTTGAGCATACTACATATACATTTTATAGGACGAGCTAAAAGTTGTGTAGCTTGGGAGACGAACATAATTCTATCAGAAGGGAGTATAGCAATTCTACATTATGTTTATAATTTAGAATATATAGAAGCATATGTATACCCTTGGCTGACCCGGTAGCTTATTGTCAAAACACATTACAACATGAAAATACAGCAACTGGGCGAATGCAGAGATCATGAGAGCAGGAGATCCATTACTTTTTTTCCTTCTTAGGTTCTCATTGTGTCTTATTATCATGGCTAGTTGAAAATTTAAGTCCTCCTGTTTCAGAAATTAGCAAAATACAAAAAGTGAGATAAAGCTCACATAGTTATGTTTTATCCCTACCTGATTAAATGGGTAAAAGAGAAATAGCTAAGAAAAGAAAAGTTTAAATACATCAAAAGTTACGGAAGTATTTAATGAATACAACTTCCTAACGCTTTGTTCAGAAACTTAAACTAATGTTTTGTGGTGAAAAACGTGATATACGATTTTCTTAATGCATTTTGTCATTTGTACTGAACATTATGCTCAAAACCTTAAGACAAACACACAAAGAGATGCTATATGGATCTCTGCCGACCTTTTTTGGGATATCTCTAACATGTTGCTCAACTACAACAAAATCATACTCAAATAAAAAAAACTATTGGTGGCAATGTTGCATAGTGTGCACATCAGGTATGCCGAGTAACAAATCGAAATGATAACTTTGGTATAGATAAAAACGGGTCGGCGCAAGTCAAATTGAACCATAATATTTATTGTCCAAATTTATTAGTTTGTCAACAAATAACCAAATTAAATCGTTAAAAATACACTTTGGCCTATCAAACTCGTTAATCCGAATTGACCCGTTCAAAAATAGACTTTCGACCTGTTTGGCCTATTCACCCATTTGAACTATTTTATTTTTAGCCAAACTGTATCATTGTACATGTTTAAGCTGTGAACTCAAATTGACCCAGATATAAGGGAATGGGTCACAATGACCACATCAAGAAATAAAGAAAAAAAGGTCAAAGCATGCATTGACCACTTACTCAGTGGAAGAAGTCGCATCTGGTATTGATCCTTCAAGAGGAGCCTCGCCACTACTTTCATTAGCAATAAACTCCTGTAATTTCGAAACATAAAAAGTTTTGTAGTCATAGCCAAATTAGGCTACACATAATAATTAACCAGATAAACTGATTTTGAAAACATATTTGGGATATAGGAACATAAAATGAGAGTAGACGTCTTAAATGATTAAAAAAGTAGTTTTAATTTTCAGATTTAGATAATCAGTTATTGCAGCAGGTATGACACTGATTACCAGAATAGAGTTTGACCACTACATACTGATTAGATCCAAATACAGTAGCAAATTAGTCACAATTCTCGTAACCACTTTTTAGGTGATGTATCCTGCCTAGCCTAAGCGCTTATACTCTTTTTGTCACACCCCCAGACGGGGCCTGGACGGAATACGTGTCCGAGGGCATGACGTCATCATAATCCGAACATAAGGCACAAGAGAAACGAGCCACTTAATGGACGTTTGTGAAAATCATAACTCGTTGCATTTGTTTAAAACATAAATAAGTTTATAACAATATTTAGAAGGAAATTAAACATTTGCCAGAAGCGTAAGTAAAATGTAGCGCGCCCCCGGAAGGCAAATTTGGGTTTGCAAAAGACAACTAGATATATTTGATAAGTCTTAAAAGAGTATCCATTATTGCACGTAGACTCCACATAGCCACATCAAAAGTCCAAAAGCTAAGCACAGAAAAAACATGCAAAAACTGTCCCAAATAAAGTTGAGTGAACTTCAAGTTTAAGTAAAACTTTATGAGGACCAAAAACGTTTAGTGAATATCGAGCTTCACATCAATGTATTACGAAAAACATTTAATAATAAAAACTTCAACCAAGTAGTGTGGACCACAAGTTACATTACGCACGTACAGTTATAGAGATATAACTTTATACCGTATACAAAGCAACATGGACTAGTTATAACTGATAGCAATATCGCATGAAAAGTGTATACTGTGGCGCTAAGCTCATGAACTAGAAGCTAATTAACCACAGGGCATGTTACATCCTGTTGCATAATATTCTTCCCCTTAAACCGTGTCCCAGAACAAAGAACACCATAATGCACAATCTACATGAACATATAACCGTTAGTTCTTCGTTAAATGGAACCAAAGCGGATAGGGATAATTAGCCCAATAGATCTATTTATGTCTCACTCGCAGCTCCCCTCAACCCGGTTCCTCCGGTCGAGAAACTAACAGTTCATGATAATTCCGGGAGTGCGAGTATTCAGGTTTGATTAGCACACTTAGGCAACACGTAAATAGAGATGGTAATGAAAACACTTGTGTCAAAGAAGAAATAGACCATTTATTCATAAACAACTTTAAGTACTTAATTCCATAGAGTAAAAGAGTGTGATAACCAATCAAGTAACAGGTCTGTAATTAGTGATTAAACGAGTTGAAATTTCGGTACGGAGAACAGTTTGTAAACGAGCATGTTTCTCACCCCCAAAAGATAATAAAACATATAATTCAAACAAGTATAATGAGGTCTTATGAAACTCACCTGTGATTGATGCAGAGTCAACTACAGAAATGCAAAATAATAAGCACACACGAACAGAAAACGGAACGGCTCGACCAAGAAGATGCAGCTTAACTTAACAGCTAAATCCCATTAGCTTAGGATGATGAATTTGGGGTTTACCGATGGATGAGCACATCAACGCGACACGTTGATAAGGGATTTGGATTTTCAAGTTGGATGAGTTTGGTGGTTGGTTAAATAAAATAAATCGAAAAACACACGCAAAGTATGTAATATATTCCGTATATATATTACATATGAAAAATGAACAATTATATAATTCATATGGTGAAGTATATAATAAAGACAAACATTCAAAAGGAAAAGTCGTAGTATATAATACTTTACAAGTATTATATAAGAAACGTGATTAAAAATAATGGTAATAATATAATTCGACGCGTTTTCAAAAGTCACTAATTAGGTTAATAAAGAGTTCTTGCATAAAAGTAAACACACGTTTTAAAGTTACGAATTAAATAAAGGACGTTTTTAAAGTTTTTACAAAACTTATTATTTTGTCTATTAGTCGAGAATTATAAAATACTATTTTATAATTTAGTATTTCGTTTCCTTGACGGTTTTAGCTAAAATAGTTATCCCATTTGTAAAAGTATAGTTTTTCGTTTGTTTATCCAGTAATTGTATAATTACAAATTAACAATCTTAAGACTATATAACTTCGTCCTTTTATCGGGTTTCTAAAATAATAGAAATTATTGTGAAATTTACTAAGTGTAGTAATTTATATAAATTTCGGCATGACCTTTTCGTTTATACCATGTTTCCCATTTTTACAAAACTCAACATTTTCCCACTTTAATCAATCCATATTGCAATATATCCGCGTGTTTCAATATATAACTAACGAAATCAAATAACTAACAAAATATAGCAAAACCAAACACACCCCTTAGTGGGGGCTGCTGTCCCAAACGCACCCTTAAGGGTCGTTGAGCAGCAAACCAAACACCCCCGTTTAGGGTTTTTATTAACCCAAACGCACCCTAATAGGCTGTAAAACAGTCAACCAAACGCACCCTAATGGTGCTACTGACCCAAACAGCCCCATTTGGCTGTTAAACGCAAATCCAAACGCCCCTGTTGGGCCGATAACCACAGAAACAAACGCCCCTTCATGGGCTGTCACCACGCAAAAACAAACACCCCTTTTCGGGCGTGTTTTATCAACCGAAACAAATGAACAAAACTAACTAAATGAATCAAAAAAAAAAAACAAAGTAAGTTTAAGCAAACACAACCACACAAACTTATAAATATTGTTTACAAAAATATGAACTATCCAAACTCATAAAATAAAAGAAAGATGTGAAGATGGTGGTGGTTTACGGCGGCTGTTGGTGGCCTGTTATGGTGGTGGCGTCGGGTGGGAGATGATGACGAT
>BQNB010203570.1:0-10754 GCA_026074375.1 Tanacetum coccineum | reverse complement strand
TTAAGGCTACAAAGCATAAATTTTTAATGTACCCAAGGTTTTTACAAATGATTGTGGCATTAGAGACAGCTGACCGAACCCCTAGACCAACATTTGACTTTACTAGGAAAATGTTTGCCAATATGAAATTTAAATGGGAGGGTCAGCCAATACCTTTGACAACCCCCATGCTTGCCATTGCTGCTGCTGGCAATGATGCTGCTGGTGGTGATGATGCTGCTAATGAGGATAATGCTGCTGCCAATGAAGCTGCTGGTAGTGCAGCTGAGGCACACCTTGTACCTCACTCTCCTCCGGTTTCCCCTGTTAGGGAACCAACACCGGAGAGGCAGCCTGTATCTGAGAGACCACCCTCTCCTTCACCTACCATTCCTGAGACAGAATGGGTTGTCCCTAACCCTGTCTCACCTGTTACTGACTGGAGACCATGGCCTTATGTTCCTGTACATTCTCCCATTAGGGATCCTACTCCTGAGCCTGAGTCTCCACCTACCCCGCCAGCTCAGACCTTTATTTTTGAGGAGCCATTAGTGTTTGGCCCTGAACCTAGACCAGCTGGGTATGTGGACCCTGATGTTATTGAACCAATTATTTTTGGCCCACAGCCCAGACCCCATGGTTATGTTGACCCTGACTTTGTGGAACCCATTATCTTTGGTCCCCAACCTAGGCCTGACAACTATCTTGAGCCTGAGGACCTTGATAATATCATTTCCATGGAAGATGACACCACTCATGGTGGATTCCATGTGGAGTCACCTGTTCGGCCCGATGATGCTCCTACACCAACAGCCGATGCTGCTGGTAGGGCAGAGGACCCTGCTCTACTAACTGGTTTATCTGCAAAGCTTGACAGGTGTATGGGACGTATTGACTCCTTGGAAACTGAGCTGGGAAAGTCGAAGAAAATTATGGGGGGTGCTATTTTGACTCTTGTCTCTAGAGTCAAGAAGTTGGAGAAAACGGTTAAACAGTTGAGGGAAACACGGTTGGTGGTTGAGGCCTCAGCAGCGGAGGGGGATGTGGATATTCAGGATGACATTGACCTCGATGGATTATCCCGTATGGCATCTACCGCTCTAGGTCATGATCAACCTGCTGGTCCTTCTGAGGATGTGGAGGAACGAGAAGAGGAGGAGGTTCCTCTAAGGCGTAAGCGGTCTGCTTATCGACGTGCCAGGACAGAATTTTCCACTCCAGCCTTTGAGCAGTTTCACATTAACCTGTCTGCTGGTGTTCTTCCTCACACAGCAGTCACTGAACCTGCTGGTCCTTCTGTTGCTGCTGATAAGGGAAAGGCTCCTATGCCTGATTTGGATATACCTGCTGAGTTTCTTGCAGAGGATGCACAAGCCAGGAAACGCTTCGAAGAAGAACAGGCTAGTGAGCGGTTGGCTCAACGGTTACGGGCTGAGGATTTGGCTCAGGCAGACTTGCCAAATGTTTCTGAAGAGCGCGCAAAGGAATTGGACGATCTCATGATGCGCATGACAGAAACAGACTGGTTGAACTTGATGATGCAAGTTGGTTCTGATCCTGCATTGGCAAGAGAGTTGTTGGGGGCTGATGTAAACGAGGAGAACTTCATCGAGCGCATGAATGCTGTTAAGGAAAGGAAGAAGCGAGCCTTGGCAGATTTACGGTATCGAGCACTCAAGGGTAAGCCGTTGAAGAAATCTGAGGTCACACAGATGATGCGCAACTTGGTTAAGAATCAATGGTGTGCAGCTCATAATGGTACCATCACGATGAAAGACGTCAAGGCTATGCATCAACAACAGTTGATTGAAGAGTACGAGTATATTTGTAGACGCCTTGAAAAGGATCGTTTGTTGAGTGCTCAGTACAACCTATTTCGACCCAAGCCTGCCATTACTGAGCCTCCTTCTAAGAGACAAAGGGTTGAACCCTGTTTTTCATAGCAGCTACGTGTTCTGCATGCTACAACCGATACTAGCTGATGATTCCTGATTTGTGGTGGTGTAGTTCTAATCCTGCTGGTTCAGCTACTCCAATGGCTGGTCTCGCTCGTCATACTGGCTGGTGGTGCATTTGGTGCACAGTTACTGACTTACTGTCACACTACAACAGCTATGGAGTCTGCTGGTTTACGCCGTCAGATTGGAGTTTCACCGTTTGCAGATTATGTTGCTGATCCTTTCTCTTTTCCTCTCAATCCATTGCGGTGGACATTCATGTCAATGGATCGACTGATCATTATACCATTGCTGTGTCCTGTTTGAATCTACATTAGGGGGTATTAATGAGTTTTCCTTGAAAGTGATGAGGAAGCGTAGATTGGTATGTCACGAGTTGTTGCTGACCCTGACTCGGATGACGAAGTGCTTGCTGAGATTATCTTTAGGGGTAAGTCTATTTCTGCTGTATGGTGTTGTGTTGTGGAAGCTATGATGATGAAATTGTTGATCCACGGGTTAAGGTTGAAACCATTCCTGACTCTGCCGCTTCTCCTCCTCGGTCTCGTCGTAAACATCGTGGGGTGAGAAGTGATGACTTTTTATGGGATAAACCTGTTGAGGACTTTTTCAGCTCTGAGAGTGAGTGATGATGACATGGAGTATTATATTCCCCTTTCCATATGGTGCATTTAAAGATTGGGGAGATTGTGCGTTTCCGCTTATAACAAGTATTTATATGTTTTATTCTCATGAGAACAGGCGTGGCAAATGTCCCTTTCCTACTTTGAAAACGTTTGCTTCCTCATGTTTTTCGTGAGGATCCTCCTTCTGTTTGGGGCGTTTCGGGGGGGGTGGGGGGGGGGAAACGGATTGGATGAATATGTACTTACGGTTAACCAGATTGTCGATGTTGGTTTTAGGAACTCTGGAGGGATAGTGAATATGTTGTGTCAGTCTCTTCTTTATGATGATGTGGAAGACTTTTGGCGTACACAAGATGAATGGATTATGAGTAGCTGGCAGTTGTATCCTAAGAGTTCTGTTCATGTCCTGGATTTGACGAATGGGAAGACTGTGTATATGTTTGTGGACAAGTTCTATCCTATCCGGGCAACACTACTTGAACGTATGTTACGCCACAGGCTCACAGTTCCACCCTCATATTGTCGGGATGTTGTTGTTGCTGGGAATATTATTCAGACGGTCCAGGCTGGCTTAAGGCAAGCATATGAGTGTATTGCATCTGTTCCTATGTAAGTTGTTTCTGAGTTACTGTTTGTAGTTACTTCAATAGTTTAGTTAGTTTATTTAAAAAAAAAAACAAAAAAACAAATAGCATTTAACGTCCTTAGATTTAGATACATCCCTGTGATCGTATAGTGTTGTCATGCTATAGTGTTGTATAACTTTGGTGTTAGTGCTTGCACTGCACGACAAATGGTTTTCAGCTCACCATGGCTAACAGCCAAGAAAGAGTCTGGCTCACCATTGCAAACGGCTTTGGTGTGTAACTCAAATCCGTTGATAGCTGTAAGGGTTTGCTAAAAATCCTATGGCCTTCACTCCACCAATGGTTTTGTAACCAAAAGTGGCTAGTCCAAGAGGGTACCGACTCTTGGTAAAGACTTTCTCGAATCCGTTGATGGTTGACAATTTACTAAATATTATAAGGTTATCGACTCACCATTTTACTCTGTGTATCGGAAGAGTAGGGCTAGTCATGAGCATATGGCTACAGGTTATAACTAAAAAATTATAATAATTTAAATAACCAATAATAAAGACATGTTTCAAATCCGTTGTATGGCTGGTGTGACTGGTTTGGCCAAAACTGGTGCTATTAGGGTATTCCAATTCACCCGTGATTCACGTTCTGAGAAATGGGATGGTTTTTTACACACAGGGTGTTTGGGTTTTCACCAAAGTATCATCTTGCCCAAGAGTGAGTAGCTATTCGGTAAAGCTTATAAATCTACTATATGTGCTGCAAAGACTGGAAGCTGCTCGTTCTTTTGGATGTATTGAACTTCATTTGTTTCTGTGATTCATCGAGTTCTGTTGTTTCATTTGATGCTGCATGTTTTGGATGTTGCTGTGCTGCGGTTTCTGCTGCTTGTATTGTTGCTGCTGGTTACATTGTATCTGCTGGTATTTGTGATGCTGCTGGTTCGTTTGTTCTTGCTGTCTTCATCTCTATTTGCTGATTACTTTGTTTCTGCTGCTACTCAATCCTCTTGCTTCGAGAAGATCTATCTAGAAACTTGGAATTAACAGAGTCAAAACCAAGTTTAGGGGAGGATTGTTTGGAATTGTTGAAAAATGACTAAGTGTCGTTTCTGCTGTTAGAGATGTTCGTTTCTGCTGGCAGTTCAAGTTGTGTTTCTGCTGATTATGTTCCTGCTGGTCATGTTCTCATTTCTGCTGACAGATATAGAATCTGCTGATCTTATTTATAGACGTGATTGGAATTATAGTTGTATTCTAGAATTATCTCATAAAGATAGGAATGAGATAAATTAGGAAGAGATTGATATCTCTTACGATAAATTAGGAAGAGATTGTATATCTCTTACGCGTTTTTAGCTTTAGCAATTTAGGGTTTCTTCTCTATAAAAGAAACCTTTAGCATTAGGGTTGGGCACCGATTTACGAATTACACAAACAATTTATTATCAATAGAGAGATCCATAGAGGATCGTTGTTTATATTTGTTCTTCTTTATACTGCATTGTTTAGTTTCCGCCTAAACATTTGTTAGAGTCTCTCACGTATATACTTGTGATTACATAAGTACTATACAACCACGAAGGCTAGAAGATCTATCTAGTTCTAGATCCTAACAATAATAAACTTTGAGATCGCATTGACATGACATAATACATCCATTCTATATATAATTTGAAAAACATACATGACCGGTTAGGTCACAAGATGATTAGGTTATAAGATGAAAATAAAACTTACTAGCCGGGAGTTAACTGTAATACTTAGTAGCTTATATAAGTATTAGTATAAGACTTTTATCGTAGTATATGTAATATATATTATAAACACGTATATCAATCATGAATGCATCTAGTCTAACCAACTAATGCAACAAATGTATGTATGTCCCGTGAAAACCCTTTTTGTATGAATGCAATGTTTGAAAACGGTTATAGTCCAACAAAAATATTTGACCTGGTTCTCTATAACCTTGGCTCTGATAACAATCTGTAACACCTCCAAAATGGGTTGCAGTAGAATAAGGGTCTGGGGCGTGTTACTTCATAATACAATAGCACAAGATATGAAAGAACGACCTCTATATGAGTCGTAAAACTGATACATTGGATTTAAACAAATTGTTTGTTACAAAAGCCCGAAGCTTTACTTATTCATTGTTCAAAATACAAAGATTAGCCCATAACAAATATTTCCCCAAAATGTAATGCGACCAAATCTTTAATGCACATGACTTCCAAAATATGACCACCAATGTACCCCTTGCACCTCGTGCCTTATTGAGCTCCTGAAAAACATTGCTTTAAAACGTCAACATAATGTTGGTGAATTCATAGGTTTGTAAATTGTATAATGTAGGACCGCAAGACTTCCCCCGTGATAATGCATTAGATGCAAACATCACAAAATGTAATTACGTTTCCCTAAGCTCATGACACTGAAGCTCAACATAAATGAATTGCAATATAAATTGCCAACATTGCCCGTGATGATGTTCTAACCTGAAACATCCAAATTGTCCGACATGGTATACGTTCGTTTGTCTAGTGATAGCTAATCACCTGAACGGAGATTTCAATCCTAAATAGATCTATACATAACATTCACTCTCACAACAAGTAATTGACAGTTCATGATAATGGGCTCATAGGGTTATCGCTACTTAGGCTAACACGTAATCATGTTAAAATGTACACTTGCGTCCAATTTGTAAAACAATCCATGTTTCTCACCCCAAAAGTTGTAAATTATTGTAATTATAAAACATGGGACTATGAACTCACATTGAGTGAATGAATCAACAAAGTATATCAGATGCGTGAAAAACCTCACGTAAGTGTCCGAATGCAACCTAATTAATTATAGGTCGTATGAGTACTAAGTACGTTGAATAACTAGCACGGTATATAATTCTATATAGCTACATCACCATCTGATTGTATTTGTGAAATAATATTTATAAAGTTAAAATGTTTATAAATATTACCGTAGTAAAAATATCGTAACTTTCCCGTTTTACATCCGTTTTGTACATTCTTTATGTCCATACTTTTGTATTAAAAGATATATCAAAATATTACACTTTAATATATTTAGTCCTCTGATGAATAGTGATATCTACTGTTCATAATTATTTATAAAAGTACTTTTATAAATTTAATTATCGAAATCTCGTAAAAGTCATATCTTATTCGTTTTAACTCCGATTTTAGTGATTCTTTCGTGCACGTATTCGTAATTAAAAGTTTTATCTAAGTAAGATATTTTCTAAAAAGCTACTGATGTGAACAGTAATGTGTTTTTATAAAATTACTTTTATATATTTAATTATCGTAAACTTGCAAATATCATAACTCCTTCGTTATAGCTCGATTTTTTAAGTTCCTTATATGCCTAATATCCTTGTAACCTTTAGTATTTTAATTAAATATAGAATAGATATTTTATTTTCAAATTTAAAACAATAGGTTTTTGTCTTTTAGTAAAAATGTTTATAAAAATTGTTTTTATAACTTTTTAGCTTAGTTAATTTGTTAAAAATCCTCTACAACACTTTATGCTACAATTATCATGTATCTCATGTCTTTTAGTCCATCATTTGTCTAAAAATAACAAGTTCTTACATTTATTTATTTATAACTTTAATAAATAAACTTTTATACTATTAATTTATATATACTTTTATAAATTAATCTTTACTTGTATAATGTTTATACTTTAATTCCAACATGTTTTTAACATCAATATGACATATGAAAAAGCATATCAAACCATGATCAAGTGTAAAAATCCATTTTACATTTTAACATATTTCCAAGATGGTGTTTTACTCCATAGATATTATATACACATAAAATCACAAAAGTAAAGAGGTTAAGGTTTTTAGATGACCTTATGATGAAGTATGATGTAGAGAAACAAGTTCTAAATGCTAGTTTAGAATCAAAACCCAAGCTTCCAAGACTAGAAAACCCTAATTTACCAAGAAACCCAAATCTTGAACTTTCTTGATTAAACCCTTGTAAATGCTAAACCAAGCCTTCAATACACCTTAAGATACCTTAGATATGATGCTAGAATACTTGAATACTTGGTAAATAAAATTATATGGATTATTTAGGGGTGCTTGTTGTAGCCGTGGCCTAGGGGAGAGCCAAATGAAGTTTTGTGTAAAGTTTTTGGTTAATGAAATGATATATGTGTTTAACTAACTAGTATGCATATATGTATTATTACTAAAGCTAGATAAGATTGTATAGAATAAGTAAAAGCTAGTTAGGTTTGCATAGAATAAGGAAAAGCTAGTTAGGTTTGCATAGAATAAGGAAAAGCTAGTTAGGTTTGCATTATTAAGGAAAAGTAAAGCTAGTTGATAATAATTGCTATGTAATTGGTCCTTTTAGCTTTTGAATTCAGGTGGGGGGGGGGGAATACATTCATTTGATATATTGCATTGTTAGTTTATTGCTACTTGTAGTTTTAGATGTAGCTTTAAGTATAAAAGTGAATACTTATAGCATTTGGTTTTGATTTGGATCTTTTTAGGTTATATTCGGCCAATATCAATACAAGGGTGAGGTTTTATAAAAACTTTGAGTATTGGGTATAATAATGGGTATTTATTGAAGCGTAGATAAGTTTTGGTGGTTCCGTTAATGCCTAAACGCATTTTATCACGAAACGTAAACTCTTTAGGTAACCAATAAAAATAAAATGTACAAGTTTAATAATTATCCTCTAAATAATTATCTAACACTTGCTTGACGTAAACATTTAATTGTTTGATACCCGTTTATGTTGAATGATAGTTTTTAGTTTACGTGATTTAACTTAACGGTTATAATTAAAGTACCCATGCAACCCATCGACACTCGACAATATAATTAGACTAAATCTTATGAATAAGAGATTTAGTCCTTCAGCTTATAAATGACCAAAATGTCAAAACGCGAAATCGAGTTATAAAAAATAAATTGAAAGTTTGAAGTCATAAAATGACCTGAAAACACGGGGTGTTATGACACGTATTTGAAACTTCCATATCGGACAATTACTCTTGTAATGTCCTAGCATTCCACACTAATAACAGGTAATTTCAGCTTTCTATTTTGCCATGAGGGCCTTTGTTTTGCTTTGAGGACTGAGGTCCTACAATCTCTAGTTTAATGACCAAACCATTTGCAATTGCCACATTTTGCTGCACACGGGCAAGTGTGATGAAACTCGCACTTGTTACATAATGGTAGATTTCCAGCACAGCCTTCCTTGTTGCTTGGCCTGGCAGTGTGTGCTCTAATCACCTTAGGCTCTTTGTTTTGTTGTTGGCTAGAGCTTCCCTTGTGGTCACCTTCCTACTTCCTCTTGTTGTTAGTATTATCTGCTACCTTGTCTTCCTGTTGTTTGATCTGGCTCATTGACTTGCGATCCATGCGAGTCTTTGTCTCATAGATAGCAATAGTCTTAATAGCATTAGCCACTCGCTCGACTACAATTTGCTCAATTTCAGCAATACTCATCCCTTGATTCGTAGTTGTCATCGTTTCCTGAAGATCACAAGGAATAAAATATATATGAGACTTCATCCAAGATAAAATCATGACACTCCATGATCATAAAATATTTGTAAAGTGAGACCATGTCATGTAGAGGTATAAGATAAAAGCAACCATGGCATAAATAAATCTACATCATAAAATAGCATGATCATAACCAATGACATATGTTAATACTTAGTACATCGTTTTACATGAATAAAAGAGTATAAGTTTTTCATTAACGCTACCAACCGAGTATTACTCAAGTTTAGTAGGATATAATAGAAAAGGAGCTACAATGAGTAATCTATCTGTCTATGGGCCAGGGTGCCTCTTAAGATTCCATATGTTAGCCTCTATGTTATCCCCAAGTGAATCAATATGCTATGGTGGTGGTACTGATGGTGGTAGTAATGGCGAGAGTGGTATGGATCTCTTACGAGATGAGGATGGTAACTCTGATGAAAGTAGTAGATGCCAAGTGGATGATGGTGTCCATCGATTCATGGTTGCTCTGTAGCCTAGTGGCATTAGGAACTCCTTTCCTGGGTGACTGGCAAGAACAAGGCTAGTAGATAGGGGTCGTATATGTGATGAATGAATAACTGATGTCGAAGCAGACTGGGTGTGAAGTGACTTAGTAGTGTTGCTCAAATCCTCGTCTGATAAGTCATCACCAGAATCATGTGGGTAGACATACAAAGCTGGTGTGTGATTTGGTGATGGTGGTGCGGGTATCATGGGTAAGGTAGTAATCTCATCGTTAGAATCGAATATGATGACAAACAGAGTAAATACTCCAACACGTGGTGCAGTAGTAGAAAAAGGTATGGGACGAGGTGTGGTCATGGTGCTGTGACAATCCAAGGTTTTATGTAAGTATAGTATGTAAGACAAATGTAAGATATACATATGATAAGGTAAATACGTATATAAATCATGTAAGCACATAGTGTAAGCAAGTAGTGTAAGCAAGTAGTGTATGCACATGAAAAGTTTTGATGTGATGCAATGTTCATGAAAACGGTTATATTCTAGGTAAAACATGCAACCTAATTCTCTATAACCTTGGCTCTAGATACCAATCTAAAACACCTCCAAATATGGTCACAGCGGAATAGTGTCCGAGAATGTTACTATATAATACAACAACACAAGATATAAGATAACGACCTCTAAATGAGTCGTTTAAAAAGTATCCTCGTTGATTTGATTGAAATAAATAAGTTACAACATGTGTCCCAATAGTTTGCACCAAAATGAAAGACCTAAAATAGTACAACGAGGAATGGTAGTTTGAATATATGTAGAAATCCATGAATGTACTCTTGTAAGATTTGGACTCCAATGCACATCAGTTATGTCAAGCATCATAATCACATGAAAAATACATGCTTAAAAGTGTCAACATAAAGTTGGTGAGTTCATAGGTTTATGTATGTATAAATGTAGGACCACAAGAGTTCAATGTGTGAAATAATGTATCACATACAAAATCACAAAATATAATTATGATTGCTCTAAGCTCATGACACTGAAACTCAAAAATGTATGTAAATTAATACACAAAATTATACCCAATGTAGATGCTCAACCCGCAACATTTTATGTCTCTAATATGATATACGTCCGTTTGACAAGTAAGTATGACTTACCCAAACGAGGATTGTCAATCCCAAATAGATCTATTTATAACACACGCGCTTACTCCATGTAATTAACAGTTCAAGATAGTGGGCAAAATGGGTTATCTTAGGCAACTCGTAAAATGTTTAACAGAGTACTTGCGTCCAAATGTAAAACAAAGAATGTATCTCACCCCGAGATTTATAAATGTTGTTAAACAAGTAAAGTGGGGCTATAAACTCACCTCAATGAATGAATTGATTATATAAATCAAATAAGTGAATCGTCACGTGAAATCCGAATGCAACCTAATTAATTATAGGCCGTATGAGTATAATGTATTTGAAATAAATACCACAATATAAATTATAGAGTTATATCACCACCTAATAGTTTTTGTTTAAATTATGAATGTCAAAACAATATTTAAGTTACGCTTGATATTTAATGT
>BQNB010203567.1:0-10754 GCA_026074375.1 Tanacetum coccineum | reverse complement strand
AACTTATTGTTCTTTAATTTCCGCTGCGTATATAAGTTATTTGTAAAACATATCCTAGATGGGCTAAACGATTCTTAACAATATGCGTCTTTATCATGGGAATGGTCGGGAAAGTATCTAGCAACTTGTACCTTATTTGTTTGGACTTATCTATTTGTTTTATAAATTTTTATTTAACAACAATTATTTCCCTTTGTTAATCTTTATCCTTAGGTCTTACTCGAATAAGGATTTGAGCAATCACATATATCTATTCCATTATTACGGTCATGTATATGTGATTTTGTCCGCCTTGTTGGTTTATTACTTTTGGAGAAAGGATTAAAAGATCCCTACCCTATATCACTTTTCGTCCTAACCTTTGGTTTTACTCGAGCTAGGAAATTAAATGCAATCATTTATGTCTATTCCATCACTATGGATGTGTATATGTGGTTTGTAGCCCTTGCTGGTTTACGACTTTTGGTGAAAACTACTAGTCCTATTCTTTAGCTTATTCGAGTTAAGGTTCGAATGCAGTCATATGTGTCTATCCCATCTTATGGGTGTGTATGTATGATTTTGTCACCTTTTCTGAAATATTGGTATCGGTAGAGATTAGAAAGAGTGATCAAACCTTTTAAGCCTTTTTAAAACCCAATTTACTTTTATAAACTTGTTACTCCTTAGCTTTAGTGGTGGAGATGTATATCCTTGCCAAGCTTATGATAGAATACTATTCATGACTGAGCAATTGAGCAAATTAGTTACATGTTACCACATAGATTATTTGAGTGATTTGAGTGATTTCATATTCCTATTTCATGAGGTGTTTGGTTATGTACTAGTAGTTGAACAAATAATTACTTAAAGAGAAATCCTTTGGGATACATTTTTATAAATTTCTAAAGACTACTTGAGGACAAGTAGGATTTAAGAGGGGGTGTTGACAACTCGGAACCACTTTCACTTCACAATTTGAACAAGAAAAATAAGATGAGAAGAATGATAAGAATTTTAGAGAGAAGTTAGAGAGAGAAATAAAGAGAGAAAATGAGATGGTTAAATCTTACAAATGTGTGAGAAAATAAATGAGACCAATACCCTCTCCACACTTAGAGAGGGGTATCTATACTTACACCACATGGGCTTTGTTGGGCCGAATGGTGTTTGACTTGGGCCGGGCTTGGGATTACAATAGACCTTAGTCCGGAACTAGTACAAGATTAGATTACTTTCACGAGCCCGTTTATCCTTCTAGCCTATTACAACATTACATAAATAAATAACCGAGACCTAATATTCTAAATGAACGAACTTCTTGTTCGACTCAATATTTTGAGGCTAACAATCTCCCTCGAAGTGAGTTCATTGTGACACTCCTTCATGAGATCAATGAGATTACTTTTGTTGTTAAGCTCTTGTCTTTGTCTTGCTCTTTATTTTGTTGTAGGCTTGTTCCTTCATGCTGTGTGATCTTTGATCTTGAGCCTTTGTCATTGTCTTTTGACTTCGTCTTTACGTTCGAGATCTTTAAATCTTTATCCTTTTGTCTTGATCATCTTTGCCGCCTTGCGATCTTATGTCTTGACCAACATGCTCATACTTTGTATCATCTAGAAATTTGCTAATAATCTCCCTTGATAGACTTGATATCTTAAAGGAAGATCTTGAATATCAGAGTTTGCGGAAGTCTTTGTCTTTAAATCTTGAGCTTTCTTGATTCTTGAATCTTGATGCTTATAGTACGTCTTTGTAGTTTGAGCATAAGCATGTGGTAATGAATCCGACTTCAGTTGGAATGGGATACCACCACCATCGCATAACCTGCAAGTTTACGTTAGTGATAATCAACAGATATGGACGGGAGTGTCTTTGTCACTTCGTCGAATACGGTTGCAGTAACCACGGTTCCCCGTTAATCAGTATAAATACTGCCTGTGATCAGATAGAATTCATATAAATCTTCTTGACAGGGTTTCGCAACTGCACTAGCCATTCTCGTTACCGGAGCGTCTCAAAGTAGACAACACGGTAAGAGTGAATCAGATAGTTACTATCTTTCTGATTAAGCCGTCAATTCATTTACTAGAACAAGTTTGATTCACATAGAATCTCACCATTGTTTCTTTCCAGTTAACACAAGTTTGATTCATATGGAATCGCGAAAGTCACCTACCAAGAGCTTGTTTGATGTTGGCTCAAGCAGGATTTCCATCTTCACGGTGAATACTTAAGTATCACTCGGATGTTTTGGCAAAATCACAAGGATAATGTGTAGGACTCTTGTTAATAGCTTGTGAACTTATTAGTGTTCAACAAGTGTTTGTCATGAATGTGTCCTAATGAGATTTTTTTATTGATTTATTGGCTTTAGACTCGATTAGTGCGTTTTGGTTTTAGTACTCGGAGGCTAGAGCAGACTGCCACCTATTCAATATCAACTAACTCGGAGTGAGAAAGTCAATAGAAGTCGTGTGTATCTCCGTGACAAATGAGACAAGTTTCTGTTGAGAGAAACTCGAATGGCTGGGAAGGGTTTTGCATTGCATCATTGGGTCCATGATGTCGTCTTCAATATCAGAATTCATCTTTTGTGAAAACTGATATATTATGTATTGACCCGGTTTCTGCCTAAAGTTGTATGGAGGGCTTCTTTCTTTTCACCCTTTATCCTTACATTTCTTTTTCATTCTTCAACCCCTTCAATGCTTACCAAGACGTCATTGCTAACACCTTGTTGTGATTGTTCCAGTGTTAGCTCAATCTTAGTCGGCATTATTCCCTTATACTCATTCATATCCAATCATACCTAAGGACTGCTATTTCTAACTATGGAGTGTCCTTGGGTAGATCCCTCCGGTTCTGTTTGGATCATAGGATTAATAACTAACCTAACCACCTTATGACTTCAGAATCGTCGTAAATTAAGATGTTGTTGGGTATAAGATCATAACCATAAAACCTTTTCCGAAGAGTATCAAGCACTTTGAGTCGATTAGATCACTTATTATTTTCAAGATCACATTTTAATTATATTTCTCTCGTTATTTTAGATATTAATTCACTTAGTTTTTGAAATACCTTGTGATTAAAATTTGTCATGAAAATTATGTGGGAAAAATATTATTATACTTAGCATGAATTATATGGAACATTAACTTGCTCCCCCTTAATTTTACATATATTTGACACCAAAAAAATAATACCAAGTTGTAAAATGAATATAAAATTGACGGTTAGCATTGTTGAGCACATAATTTTAAAAGATTATGAATTGCCATTGAAAAATTCTTAAAAATTGTGCTCAACCACGAAATCATCTTATAACATACAATCTATTGAGTAGCATTATTATTACTGAGTTGTTATTAAGACTTTTTATAATGTTTTGAATACATAAGAATTGTCATGTTATGATGTATCCAAAATCATTAAAACTTTGTTTTTTGAAAAACTCCCCCTCAAACATTGACTCATTTTGAAAATGACACCAAATGCAGAAGAATTGTCTTGTAAAACTTGTTGAGGGATGGAGTGTTGAACACACAATTTTGAAAGATTATGAATTGTCATTGAGAAATTCTTGAAAAATTGTGTTCAACATTTTGAAAAACATCATGTTAGAAGACTTCTCTTCTAACGCTAAGGATAAGCGCACTTATGCGTACACTCTCCTTTGTCGTTCGGGTCCGAGTTGCAATCTGAGAGCAATTACAAGTCATAAAGAAAATTAGAAATGACATGTTTTGAAAGCATTTGAAACTCCTGTTCGAACTTCATTTACACGCCCGTGTCGATGTTAATCAACATTTCTAGGTACGTAAATGTTATCGATTCCAAGAGACATGTCGAGAAGACTCTTTTTGTGAAACATTTTTTGATGATTTTTTTTTTGAAATTTTATATTTTTGTAGTTTTCTTTTTGAAATTTTATATTTTTGTATTTGTTTTTATATGTTTTATATTTTTGTATTTTGCTTTTCTCAAAAATATTTACAAGTCGATGTTTGAAGAATATATCAAGCAGATTCATTTGCCAGAACCTCCAGTTCTGCTGGAGTCAAACATCTCATACCAATTCGTCTGACAAGATACTGAAACCTATCTTCGGGTAAGGCTTTAGTAAACATATAAGCTAGTTGGTATTTAGTTCTGACAAAGTACAATTCAATTATACCGTTTTCAACCTGTTCCTTGATAAAGTGATATCAAGTATGGATGTGCTTGGTACGGGAGTGCTGCACGGGGTTGCATGAGATTGCTATGGCTGACTGGGAGTCGCAATACAATGGTATTTTGTTGTAGTTGAAGCCATAATCCTTAAGTTGTGTCCTCATCCACATTACTTAAGCACAACTTGTAGATAACGCCATGTACTCAACCTTCGCTGATGACATTGCAGTGCAGTCCTGCTTCTTTGACATCCATCTGACTAACTTATCACCTCGGAATTGTATTCCTCTAGAAGTACTTTTGCGAGTATCAATACATCCGACATGGTCGGCATCTAAAAAAGTTGTTAGTTCAAATCCAGAATCCTTTGGATACCAGAGTCCCATGTTAATGGTACCCCTTAAGTATCGAAAGATCCTTTTAACCTCTTTGAGGTGTTTTTCAGTCGGTCTTGCTTGATACCTTGCAAAATAACATACTACTTGCACTATATCTGGTCTACTAGATGTCAGATACATAAGTGACCCGATTTTGCTACGGTAGTCAGTTTGGTCTACGAGTTTTCCACTTAAGTCTGCATCTAATTTAGGTTTGGTAGCCATTAGTGTACCAATGGTATCACATTTTTCCATACCATGTTTTTTAAGTATTTCTAAAGCGTACTTAGCCTGATTGATAAAGATACCTCTTGGGGATTGATGGATCTGAAGTCCTTAAAAGAATTTCATTTCCCACATTAAGGACATCTCAAATCTAATGTGCATTAATTTTTCAAATCGTTTAGAAAATTTCGGGTTTGTAGACCCAAAAATAATGTCATTGACGTAAATTTGCACAAGTAGAATATCCTCCCCGTATCTTATCGTGAATAGAGTAGGGTCAATGGTACCTTTAGTAAAGCCTTTGGACATTAGGAAAATTGAAAGTTCATCATACCATGCTCTTGGAGCTTGTTTCAATCTATATAGAGCTTTCCTTAGACAGTAAACTTTCTCTGGATGATCAAAATCAACGAACCCATCTGGTTGTGCAACATAAACCTCCTCCTTCAATGAACCATTAAGAAAAGCCATTTTAACGTCCATCTGGTATATTGGAAAAGACTTATGTGCAGCTTATGCGGCGAAAATCCGAACAGCTTCCAAGCGAGCAACTGGAGTGAATGATTCCTCGAAATCAATACCCTCTTCTTGAGCATAACCCTTAGCTACAAGTCGTTCCTTGTTGTGAATTACAGTTTGGTCTTCATCCTATTTGATCTTCCATAACCACTTTTGCTTGATTATGTTCTTGCCAAAGGGTTTGTCAACGAGTCGCTAGACTTGGAGTCTGTCAAACTGATGAAGCTCTTCCTGCATTACCTCTATCCATGCAAAACCAGCCATTTCTTCCTTAATGGTTTTCGATTCAGCAGTACTCATGGTGAGTACGAACATACACCTTTAGGATCTATTGCAAGTTGTCGTCTAGTTTGCACTGGCTTGGATGGATTTCCACGAACTTGTTCTAGCGGGTGATCTTTTATCCAACGGTATTCGGAATCATGTGGTTGATAGAAGGTATGCATATTTGAGTTATCAATGTTGCGTGAGGAAGACTCAGCAATTTCTCGTACCGGTGTACAGAAAGGATTGATAAATTCATCTTGTTGGAACTGTGTATCTTCTGCTTGATTATCGTTGTTTTCCTCAACATTAACATTTGTTAGATTTGTTGGTTTTGTAAAAGATTGAATATTCATTGTAGTTGGTGTATCTTGTTGTTTAGAATTGTTGGTGGGAGAAGAAGACTTGTTGACACTTGAAGTACCTGTATTGAAAAATTCATTATACAAAGGACCAAAAAGAAGATCCAGCTCTTGTTGTGACAAAACTATTGTATCTGCTGAAGGAGAAACATTTTGTAGTTAGGGGACGGGGACAAAGTTGTCATAATCTGATGCCTTTTATCGTTGGGGAACAAAGCCTGAAGTGTCATTAGCAACAGACGTCTCAGTCATCTCTTTGATCTTATCAAACTGAGATGTATGGATTCAACTATTGTTACACATAAGATTCACAAGCTAACAAGAATGATCCAGAGGTCGGGGAGGATTAAACAAATAGAAAGCCATATTATTAGTGAGAGAAAAAGGGAAGATGTGTGTGTTCTAGAGAGAGAAACACACACACCATATTACAAAATTATGGATCCTCACCCCTCCATGGAAGTATGGAGGGGATATATATAGCCCAGGACACGATCTATTTACTACACTTGACATTTTTAGTGAACATGAAGATTAATTATCTTTCATTACCATTTTACCTGAAATTGAAGTGAAAAAGATTGTAGATTCTTAAGTAGAGTGTGTTGTGATTGAAGTTGTGGTAAAAAAGAAAAGCAATAAACGTAATACGGGATTTTACAAGTCTATGATTAAACCAATAAAAGAGTTTGTGTCTTTCGAGGGATTTTACAAAAATCATTAAGAAAACCTGAATGTTAAAATGATTTGATTAAGGTTTGTTTGTTGTGAATTGAATGTCTTGAAAATTCAAAAACCTAAACTCACATATTTCGCTTGAAAATGTGCATATTTTGCTTGGCTTGAAATGACATATTTCGCTTCAAAAAATTACACATTTCGCTTGAATACTGAAAATTGCACATTTCGCTTGAAACAATATATTTCGCTTGAACTCGGTCTTGCATATTTTCGCTTGAATTTTAAACATATTTCGCTTGGAGTGTAAACTGCATGTTTCGCTTAAACTTAAAATTGCATATTTCGCTTGAAATCAAAACTGCATATTTCGCTTGAAATTCAATCCTTCATGTTTCGCTTGATTTGCATATTTCACTTGAATTTCAAAAATTTTGGCAGAGTTTCGTTTTAGTTTAATGTAATATTTTGCTTGACTTAAACCTGCATATTTCGCTTCAAGTTAACATACATATTTCGCTTGAAAATTTCCTGCATATTTCGCTTACGCTTGTTTTACATGTTCTGCTCGAGGTCACTTTCGGGTTAGGACCACTTAACTAACAAACAAATTTGTCCCTTGTCTTGTGAAGCAAAAATTGTGGATCTTGGACCCCTCTTTTTGACTGGTTATGTGAGCACAAAAAAAAAAAAAAAGCCATTCACAAAATAAGCCTTCGAAAATTAAGCAATCAAAATAACTGAAATAAGCTCAAATTTTATCAAAATAAGCTCGGAAATTGTGAAAAAGGAAAAACGAAGCAACTAGTTTAGTGACTTAGAAGATGTAGACCAAGTATGACAAGATGTAAACAAGCAAAACAAATCAATAAACCAAAAAAAATTTTTTGAACCGTGAGCTTATTTGCAAAAATAAGCCACGAAATTTTGAGCTTATTACGAAAAATGAAACACAAGAAGATGTAGAACAAGTGAAGCAAGAAGTATATAAGCAAAACGAACCAATAAGCTAAATTTTTTTTTGATTAGTGAGCTTATATAGAAAATAAGCCATGAAAATAAGCTTTTTGAGCTTATTGAACCACAAAACAACCATGATCCACCCGAGGCTCTTTCATTATTATTTAAAATGATTTTTATACTTAAAGTGACTTTCTTAATTTAAATTGATTTTTATAAAAACATTATTTATTTTGGCCTTTCGAGTAAAGTCGATAATTGGTATAAGAATTTTCGCCTTTCGTATTGATATTTTTTTTATGTGTTCATTTGTCTACGCCTGTTGATTTTCTTTCGTTTGCGCTTTCACTCGGTTTTTGAGTGTTAGTGAAACATTTATAGGTAATATATCTCGTTTTTGAGTGTTAGTGAAAACTACAAAATGATAGAAAATATCTCGTTTATAGGTAATGCTTCTTGTCACTTTCCTGCATTTCACCTAAAAACTACAAAATGATAGAAAATATCTCGTTTTTGAGTGTTAGTGAAACATTTATAGGTAATATAAGAGGTATTTTTCCAACAAAAAGTATTAAATATTTAATGTTATCAAGGCCAATTGAACAGCGGCAGACCAAACCTTGTAATTCTCAATACCGTCAAGTTTGAAGGTAATCAGCTGAGAACCAATGTCTTAAGGGTGTAAATAAAAAGGGTCATATATATCAAGTTTTAAATCTCCCCCATCACCCCCACTACCCCAGGCTCATCAACTTCTTTCTTTTTATCAATGCTTGAGGGTTTTTTAGTATCAACCATTTCAATAGATTAAACAGAAAATAAGAAAAACACAGAAACAGACAAAAACAATCAAAAATTAACAGAGCAAACCACCTTATTACTCCTTCAATCACAAATAACCACCAATTGTCAAATCCAACAATCAACAAACCCTTTGAACCTATCCCTTCGCCAAAGCTAAAAAACCTAAGAAAAGAACCTAAAGAAAGGGATCGAGGGGTGTTACGGTGCATACAAGATTCCAAATAACAACAACTAGAACCAAGATCAAGAAGTTCTTTAACTTCGATAGCACAAAGGAAAACAACCTGACTTAGGAGTTGATACAAATGACCCTAATTCCTGACCAAACCATGATTAACCATAACAAATCACTAAAACTCAGTTCTAATTGAGCTATAACACAAGGATCAAGAAAACCCCTCAAATCTAAAGAAACCCTAATTTCTTAAAAAACCAATTAACTAATAGATCTAATAGATCTATTAATAAAACCCCTAAAGAACACTGATTAACCACAAGATCAAAACAAAGAGATCAAAACCCCTATAATTCATGAAATCCTAATTTTCAAAAAAGTTATAAAACTTTGGTATAGAGAAACTTGGCTCTGATACCATGTAAAAATATTTAAACCAAAACCCTAAAACAAGAACAAGATTTTTAAGTGAACCCGGCCAACCTCCCTTTGGCTCACTGTTTTTATTATAATCATGTTAACAGACTTAGCCAAAGTGTTCTTTAAAATACATAAAACAAGAAAGATTACAAATGTAACAAAGTAGGGTTTCTCTCATTATCAAACGATTTAGAGAGAGATAAAACACATAGTAAACTTGAATGAAAAAAGGAAGAATGACTTGATTAAGGCATTATATAGCCACTGAGTAAAAACTTCCAGTTTAGCCCAATTGATACTTTACTTCTTGACAGCTTTGACCCTTTAACAATTTGAGCAAGAACACTTCAAGCTTTAACTATCCAATAATATCATTGAAACACATATGTTTGAGAATAAGGCTTATTATTTTAACACAAACTCAAACATATATGTATACATGTGATGAAATAACTTTTTAGAAATTAAAGTCGACTAACAACTTATTACACGGGGTTAAAGTGGGTGTTGACAATGTATATGTCTCTCATCTTCAGTTTATGAATGATGCACTAATTATGGGTGAGTGGTCCCTGCTGAATGCAAAGAACCTTTCTAGAATCCTAACGTGTTTTCATCTTTCTTCGGGTCTTAAAGTTAACTTTTATAAAAGCAAGCTCTTTGGCATTGGTGTCACCAATTCAGAAGTTAACTCACTTGCATCTACGATTGATTGTCTCCCGTCTCACTTTCCTTGCATATACGTAGGACTCCCGATAGGTGGAAATATGGCTAGATGTGCTAATTGGAGTATTCTTGTTGATAAATTTCAAAAGAGGCTTTCAAAGTGGAAATCAAAGTCCTTTTCTTTTGATGGTAGACTAACTCTAGTTAAGTCTGTTTTTGGGAGCTTAGATGTTTACTGCTTTTCCACCTTTAAATCTCCCATCAGCATAATCAACAAGCTTGAATGCATAAGAAGAAAATTCTTTTGGGGCGGTTCTGTAGGATATTGGAAATCATAACACAATGGAAGATAGATGGGTTAGCCGAATTTTAGAGAGAGAAAATAGGAGAGAAAGCTTTCTAGTAAGAGAAAGTATAACTTGAATATTGAAATGACTAACCACCTCTTTCATGGCATGGAAGAGGCTTATATAGTGTGTTACAAACCGGCTAAAGGGCCTTTTTAGTAGGCTTACACGTTGGGTTTAATACCCGGCCCATTACTGATTGTTATATATTAAACGATTAACTACGAGCTACAATAAACGGTAAAATACATGGGGTGACCGAGTCTTTTTCTAATATCTAACAATCTCCCCCTAAGGGAGGTTACCCACCACCAGAAAATACTAACTTAAGCTCAGCAATCTTTTTATTGATCTTGTGTTCAGCTCGTAGTCTTTGATTCTTCATGTGATATCTTGTAACGTTGAATATGATCTTTGTCTTGTGCTTGATAATTGTCCATGATATGTGATCTTGAGCTTCTTTGAGATCATCTGCCAAATCTAATCTATGATCATCAACTTGTGATCTTTCGCCGTCTTGTGATCTTGTGTCTTGCGGACCGACTTGATCATACCTTTCTTGATCTTGAAAACTTGAATAATTTGTTCTTGAAGTTCTTTAACTTTAATACTTGGAAAACACTGAGAGTTAAGCTTTTATCAAAGTTCATTAACCGTCAATTCATATACTGGAACAAGTTTGATTCTTGTGGAATCGCACCATCGTTTCTTTCCAGTTGAAACAAGTTTGATCCATTTAGGATCTCACAAGTCACCTACCAAGAGCTTGTTTAATGTTGGCTCTAGCAGGATTTCCATCTTC
>BQNB010203560.1:0-10755 GCA_026074375.1 Tanacetum coccineum | reverse complement strand
ATTGCACATATTACAACACTTAGAAAATCTTTTCAATCTTTACAAAATCCTACTTTTGAGCTTAAAAATAAGCAAGCCACCAGAACCTTATGATCTTAAAACCTACAAACAGATTAAGATTTGACCTCAAAGAACTTATATCATCTTTTAAAAGAGAGTTTGAAATAAAGGACAAGCCACAAAAAGCAATTGAAAAAGCTATTTCTTCTTAAAAACACACTTAGCAAAAAAAATTTGACAAAATTTGACAAAACACAAACCAACAATGCAGACCTATTTGGCTTTGTTTCTAACATGTTTTAAGACTTAAATAAACACAAAAATATCACAAAACTCAATAAGCACAAACCAAATCATATGAACTGATTTTTCCAACAAAATTCTAACAGATTCAAACAACTACTTATATAAACTAGGATTTTGAATTTTAACACTTAAAAACTTCTAAATACTGGATTTTATGGTAAATTCAATGTAAACTAAGATGACCCAAGAGGCACAACTCATTTTGACCCATTTTGACAAGTAAAAATAGTTAAACCAAACACCCCTTTAAATGACAGTTTTCAAATAAAAACTTGATTAAGGCTGATTTAATCTACAAATTTGCCAAGACCAGATATTGAACAAGTTAAACAAACATCATTAAGCAAATTTTAATAACAGTTAAGCACTTAAATAATCTAGAACACAATAAGCAATATTTTAAGCTATTTTAGACAGTTTATTAAGAAAAACTTAAACTAATGATCTCTAAACTACAAAACAAGCATAATAAGCATTAAACATCATAAGCAAACATAAATAAGCAGAAATAAGCAAGAATAAGCAATGCTACAGTAAAATGTAAGAATCTAAAGAAAATAGAAACTTACAAAAGCCCTTGCTTAAACAGGGCAAACAAGCTTATAAATAAGCTAATCTACAAGCTCTAGCTTGTCAAAAGACAAGCTAGTATTATCCATAAGCCCATCCAAGTTTGGCTTATCATCCAAAAATAAGCTGTGTTATTTGAGAGTAGATTTTTTTTGGTTTTTGGTTTTTGTAAAATTTTCTTTAGTACTTTATATTTTAGTTAAAAACAGAAAGCTTATATGTTTAAATAAGAGCTTATAAGAGGCTTTTAACAAAGGAAAAACAAGAATTCACAATTAGACTTAAAAACTTCAAATTTTCATTAATACTTAAAAAAGTTACAGGACTTGGAAATTAAAGACAATGACTTAAAAATAAGCTGAAAACTAAAAGCTAGGTTAAAACAACATGCCTCCTTTGGGCTTACAAGGGCCTATTTATAATAAGACTAAGAAGGTTCTAGGATGTGTGTTTTTTCACTGAGACAGCTCAAGGGTGTGCTTGTTGTGTGAGGCAAGTCTTCAATCAATCATAGCCGTTAATTTTGAGTAGTGCCCAAGCCCTTCGATCTTAACCCTTCATTTCTTGTCCTGTTTCCTTGTCGAATGGGGGATTATAGGATTGCCAATGTGGCAAATGGAGTTTAGTGAGGTGGGGGAAGTGGGATAGTGATGTTTTGTTATGGAGTGAGGGCTTTGTCTGGTTATGCAGGGAAAGGACACACGATTTGTGTGTGAGTTGAGGGAGATAAACAGTACCATTGGCGCTTTTTTTTAACTTTGAAAGTATAATGGCAATTGGCAAAAATGGTCCCTCAAAGTGTGTATAACTATTGTAGTACACGTCCTTGTACTTCGCATCTTTGGCCCTTGAAGTGATAGATGTTTGCACCGTTAGTCCTTAAAGAACTAACGGTGTAAAGGTTAAAAGGGGTTGGGTTAACAGGTTTGTTATAAGGGGTTTTGGGCTTTTGGACTTGGGCCGAGTTATAGAAAAGAGGACTTGGACTTTTTTTTCTTGTACAAGTCTTCATGTAATGTCTTAATGGGCTGACCCGGCCCATTAGATGGGTATGGGTGGGCCCATTTAAGATTTCTTCGATATCGGCTCTGCCTTTGACTTTGACTTTTTGACTTTTGGCTTTGATTTGACTTTTCTTTCTCGCTCTTTTCGTTCTTGTGCTCGGTTTTGTCGTTTTGGCTTCGTTTTTGTCCTTTTCTTAGATATCCGTTACCTGCATAATATAGATGCAAAACATACAAATACGATGTATTTTTGGTACGTTTTTGGTCATTTAAGTCCGGTTTTAATTGAAAATGGTATGTGTAATTAAGCACATACCAAAGTCCTTTGTTGCATATTTACCTAAAAAATAAGCATGCTTTTGTCTTTAACAGAAACCACCAAATATCACTAACGTCCTTGTAGCGAGAATGATGGATCTTTATTTTTCAAACGTTGTGGACCACAAATAAGCAAGCTTTAAAAAATAAGCTGTTGGAGTTGAAAATGAGTAAAAAAATTAAAACTTTGTAAAGAAATTAATCAATAACCAAACCTAGCCCATCTGTTAATAAGCCCAAAATAACGCTATTAAAAAACCCCAACGTAGATTAAATATTTCATGGATTAAACTTTGTCATTATGTAGGATTTGGAAAGGATAGTTAAGAAAGTTTAATGGTATTAGCTTAATCAGAAAAAAAAGCAGGCCATGACTTTTATAACACCAAAATAAAATGACAATAAGCTCAAAACAAATACCACAATCGAACACTAAACCCACCCTGTGGCGAGTGATACCAAATGTTATAACCCAAGATCATTTTCACTTCACCATTTAGAACAAAAAAAATAGAAAGGAGATATGATAAGAATTTTAGAGAGAGGTTAGAGAGAGAAATAAAGAGAGAAAATGAGATGGTTGATTACAAGAGTAAAAAATACAAATGAGACCAACACCCTCTCCACACTTAGAGAGGGGTATTTATACTTACACCACATGGGCTTTGTTGAGTCGAATGGTGTTTGACTTGGGCCGGGCTCGGGATTATAATGGATCTTAGTCCGGAACTAGTATAAATGAACGAACTTCTTGTTCGACTCAATATTTTGAGGCTAACATAGTTCAATTCCCATATCAATACTACCATAAAACACACAGTTATCAAAACAAACGACTCCTCTCGCCCCTCCTCTTACTGTTCAACGCCATCACCACAAAAACCATCGAAAACCATCATCAAACCAACCCAAATCACTTTCATTCAATCCTAAATCATCCTTAAACTAAAGCCCATTAGTCCTTAACAAAGAAATCCACCATGCATGATTTTTTATAAGTTCTTGATTTTCAAAGACTTTACTTTTTAAGGGTTTTGATCTAATTGAGTACAAAAGAATCATCAAGGTTTTAATATTTAGTGTGTAAACAAGATTTGGGGTAACAAAAATCAAGTTTTGGATCATTCTTTTGAGTGTTGTGGTGTTCGGCCAAAGATCAAACCAAGAGGGTTTGATTGTGTTGATTTTCTTTCCATTTCATTAAGTTTGTAAGTGTTTTTAATACCTTTTTACATTGATTTAAATATATGTTCTATGCATGTGTTAGATTTTGTATTGTGAATCCATTGATTGTGGTGCATGTCGCGTTTTGAGGTTTATTGATGGTTTGAGATGACTAGTTATGGGGTTAGGCTAGTTTAGGAGCGTTGGCGATGTTCGCGACGCGTGAAATTGGAGTTTTGAAGGGGTTGAAACATACTCAAATAGGGCAGAAAATTAAAGTGTTAAGTTGGGGCGAATTGAAATTTTTAAAACTTAATTTGGCCTAGGAATTATGATAGAGGATGTTCTCCTGGTCGTTTCGATTTAAAATTCTGCTTCTAACTCTTAATAACGAACGTTTTACGTGTAACATTTCTCAATTTCATGTCATTTTACGACTCTATTATCCTTCACTATTTATTTTAGTCCGATACGCGTTTACTTTTAATTTGACTTTTAAGCTAAATCGCGTAGACTAGAAATAATCATTTAACGTAAACGGTCACCAAATAAATTAGGGTTTACGTCAAGCAAGTGTTAAGTAATTATTAAGAAGATAATTATTAACTTTGCGCATTTTATTTTTATTTGGTCACGTAAAAGGCTTACGTTCCGCAATAAGATACATTTAGACACACCTCGAAAATACCTAGACTTACCTAGACTCAAACCAATGCCCACTTTTAAACCTTGAACACAAAATTTAATCAAATCTTTTGTTAATACCCACTAGGGCCGAATATTGGAAACTAAAGCAACTAGAAAAATCTCCTAATGATCCTTAAGTACTTGTACAACCCATGTTTAATTAAAACATGTACAATATGTTCCTAGTTAGCCTATTACCCAATGGTTAATAACCATTTTTCTCTTTTTCCTTGGTAGACCGGCCACATAAGATGTACACCCAAAACAATGATTTCGGAAATCTTGAGGTAATCTTGTAAAATATTGAGTTAATAAGAATGTATTAGGATGGGTTTACAAGGAAACAAATGTTGTGATTATACTAAGAATTATGAAACCACTAACCTAGGGCCGGTTTTGGTTTGTTTAGGGCTAGGAAAGTGTAACTAGATACTTTGCCTATAAATACTCATATACATTCACCATTTAACACTCTTACAACTCACAAAACACTCAAACAACTAAACATATTTCCTCTCTTGGTCTCGGGTTATAAAACGCAAACAAACACCTTCTTACTTTCTTTCGAACCAACGCACAACACTAAGACTATTTATACGAGTTCACAAAGAGGTTTACGAGCCAAGACTTGGGTGTATTCTAAGCTTTGGAGCTTTGGTTTATTATTTGATCGTGTATTACATACGTAGGTTGCCACATTTCTCACATACACTCGAAACAAGCCACTAGGGCTCATTGTAAGTCACTCACGAACCTATACACTTCATATTTTAGTTTTCCTTTGATTGCTAGACTTTGTGTCATGATAAATATGTGGTTAACGAGCTTTCATAGGCGTGAACAAGCATGGTTCAACCCATGCGTAACACACGTATGAATATATACATACACTCGACCCTTGTATGGTGTTAATATGTAAAGAAACGTGTGTAAGGAGATTTGATAACGAGCTAAGGCTTAAACATATTCTTTTACATACAAATGTAAACACCAACGAAAACAATAACCCTTACACTCGAAGAATGCACAAACCACACGTATGCTTTCAAGGAAAACATAATGGCATGACTAGGGAAGGAGTATACGAGGCTCTTAAACATTTGCATGTTATATATCGCGATTAAGAAATGCTAGGCAAAATATTTTGGTACTAGAAGACCTATCAAAAACCCACATGAAGCCTTAATAAACCATTCGGACCCTATTGGACCCAATAGCCGCGTTCGACCCAAAACAGGCCCAACAGGCCGTGGCTATGAGGCCACAACTTATTTATAAGCTCCACAAGATTATTTAGAAACCTAAAATGCTTATCGAAGCTAAATGGACCCTAATACTTGTTAGAAAACCAATTGGACCCTTAATGGGCTTGTTAGCCCAATTACTCCAAACGTGAACCCATAAGCCACAATAAGCTCAAACAGCTTATTTGTGAGCTTTTATAGTTAATGAAGCTTAATAGACCTAGAGAATGTTAATGGACCTCAATGGACCGAGCCTAAATAATTGAAATGCTTTTCGGGTTATTATTGGGCCCGAAAGCCCGTTAATAAACTTATTTGCTTATTGAATAAGCCAAACATAAAAACAGACCTAATGATGCTTAATAAGTCTATAAAATAAGTTGTATAATGTGTGAAACCTTTTACAAACTTTTTTTGGGTTGATTTATTTGGCTAACGAGCCCAATAAGCTCGAATAAGCGCAAATAAGCTCACCCGAGCTTATTTTTCAGCCAAACAAGTTCAATAAGCTTAAATGGACTTAAAAAGGGCTTTTGCGCTTTTGAAATCTAATTTGGACCTTTAAATCGCTTATTGGACCTTAACGAGTCCAATAAGGCCCAATAAGCTTATGTAACTTATTGGAGTAAATAAAACCTAATACTACTTGTTAGAACTTAATTGGGCTTAAAATACGATTTTTACAAGTTAAGGGACTAAAGGTGTCAATTCGTAAACAAGGCGGTTAAAACTGCTAAAAACAGATTCTTTAGGTCTAGGGGTTGTTCCTGTCATTTCTGAAACTTAAGGGGCTGTTTTAAAGGTATAATGACCAAAAGTGTAATTTTGTAAAGATTGAAGGACTAAAGGTGAACATATGGAAACTTAAGGGTTTAAAATGTAAATAATATATATTTCATAAACACAGGGACTGATTTGGTAATCATAGAAAACCTAAGGGTATTTTATAAACGAAAGTGATTTATTTAAACACTTAACAAATCGGACAAATTATAATATTATCGGATATTATACAAGTTAGAACACGACTTAATAAATATGAATATTTATTAATAACATATACGAGGACGTGTGTAACCGTATGTTTTCCCAAGAGCCATCAAGTAAATATAAATACAATAAACATGTGCACCACCACACAAGTAATGACATTATATATAAACTAGCAATCTATTGTAGTTTGTACATTAAGTCTTTAGCCTAAACTTGTAGACTAAGACTGGCCGTATTTACTTAGGTATTTGACGGTGTGATTCATTTGCTATACTTGGATATATTTATCATTCAGAGGACTACCTACTAAGGTGAGTTCATAGCCCCATGTTTTACAATTATTTAAATGATTTACATCTTTGGGGTGAGAATATGCTTTGTTTTACAAATTAGACGCAAGTGTACATTTTATACTATGATTACGTGTTTGCCTAAGTAGCGATAACCCACTGAGCCCTTTTATCATGAACTGTCAATTGTTAGATTGTGAGTGCGAATGTTATAAATAGATCTATTTGGGATTGACATCCCCGTTTGGGTGAGTTTCGCCTCCCTATGTCGTGGTTGGCCAGACAACAAACGTATACCATGTCGGTTTGGGTTGTTAGGGTTAGAACATCATACATAACGAGGCAAATAATTGGACAGTTTATTGGTATTCATAACATGTGCGAGCTTCAGTGTCATGAGCTTAGGAAAATGTAATTACTTTTTATGATGTTTGCATTTGTTGCTTAATCATACACTTGGAAATCTTGCGGTACTTATATTGATTTTACATAAAAACTATGTAATTCACCAACTTTATGTTGACGTTTTAAGAATGTTTTTTTTTCTCATGTAAATAAGGCATGGGGTGCCAATGATACATTTAGAAGTCACTAATTGAAGAGTCATTTTTTTAAATTAAGATTTTAGGTTCATATTATATTTTAGGTAAGTTTGTTATAAACCGAAATCTTTACTTATATTGTCGAACAATTTAAAGCCATGAGCTTATGTAATGAACAAGCATTTTGTTAATCCAATGTATCTTTTTAAAACGACACGTTTAGTGGTCGTTCTCATATCTTGTGTTATTGATCTATGAAGTAACGCCCTCGGATATTCAACATTCCGCTGCTACCCAGATTTGGGGGTGTTACAGATTGGTATCAGAGCCAAGGTTATAGAGAACCAGGTCAAAAGTTTTTGTCTGGACTATAACCATTTTCAAACACCTTATTTACAAACGGGGTTTGCACGGGACATACATGCATTACTTGTTTGCATCTAGCACATATATGCTTACATGATATACACTGTTTTAGCATTAGTAGTTACTAAGTGCTTACATGATTGACATACGCGTATATAAATTATACTACGTATATTACTATAAGAGTCTTATAAGTAATACTTATATAAGTTATTTTTGCTTTTTGCAGCAGTCATGTCTTCTGCATCATCTGCGGTTACCTACACTTCCGTCTATACCGATTCTGAGCCAGGCAGAGCCTTCTGGGGAGCCGATGATGAGGAGATATCTGATGGAGGCATTCCGCGAGTCATCGTATACGGATACGATGGACTCCCGATGCAGCCGGTAGCCCCACCATCACCGGATTACATACCAGGCCCAGAGGATCCACAGACACCGCCAGTACCACAGGACGAGGATGAGCGTGAGCCTATGTTCATACAGGCACATGATCCTGACTACGTGCCAGAGCCTATGTACCCTGAGTATATACCATTGGAGGATGAGCATGTGTTCCCATCCGAGGAGCAGCCATTACCTCCTATTGATTCACCTACTGCTGAGTCACCAGGGTATGTTGCTGAGTCAGATCCCGAGGAGGATCCAAAGGAGTATGAGGATAATGAGACAGAGGATGGTCCGGTTGACTATCCTATAGACGAGGGAGATGATGGAGATGATGACGTCGATTCATCTAGGGATGACGCCGATGATGAGGATGAGGACAAGGAGGATGAGGAGGAGGAGGAGCACCCAGCTCCGGCCGACTCCGCTGTTGTTGTACCTACTGTTGAGCCTGTTTCCTCACCTGAGGGAATAGAGCCTGTTATACCACCACCCTCCATCGACATTTCTACCACTGGAGCTAGGATCACTGTCCGGCTTTAGGCTTCCATACCCCTTCCACCAGAGGCAGAAGTTGAGAGACTTCTAGCCATGACTATTCCATCACCATCACCACCCTATAACAAACGTAAGTTGCGCCACACTGGGTCATGCACTGTGGAGTGCAATAACTACAAGAGAGTTGGCCATATGAGTAGAGATTGTAAGAAAAACCCGGTTTATAACCACTTGAGAGGCCGCAAGATGGGCAAATAAGAAACCTAAGTACCTAATGATGTGAAAATCGGTACATTACAAGAGTGATTGTCCAAATATGAACCGTATGAACCGTATTTAGAGAGTAAAAGCTCGCGAGAACTCCAAGGTCGTCAAAGATGATGTTGATACATAAAGAGATATTTCCTATCATGCTTAGTAGAACCTAAGTAGACTTGGACCGTATTCCCTAAGTAAATTGCACTAGTACTTCATTGTGAATCTCGTGTATTGTGTGGATGTTTTTAAACCATCTGTTCATTTTGTGTCATGACGATTTCGTCAATTATACTTAAAATTTCTATTGCCTTATTAAAAACAAATGTGAGTGTTGCTAGATGTTTCCGTTGTTAGTATAAATGGAATCTGCTACTCCAACTCCCAAGTGGGAGCTGTTGGAATATGGTAGTTGGATTCGCATGTTATGCAACTAGAAGTACGTGAGCCTATTGGGGGCACACACGTTAAGACACGAAGAGTACGTTTATTATATATATACTTCATGAAATATATATTTAAATGTTTGTTAGTTTCCATTATTAGTTTATAACTAATTTAACGGATATTAAATGTAAACCAAAAGGACTAAATTGAACAAAACCAAAACCTTATGGGTGCCTATGGATTAGCCGATGATCAATTAATTTCAAATACCTTTTATAAATATATATTAATATAAATATAAAATACTTATATAAATATATAAATATAAGGGGGTAAGAATAAAAAAATCACAATTATAGTAATCCGGGAGTATGATTCCCGGGTCGTTTCCCCAACGAGGAATGCAATTGAAAGTCGAGAGTCATTTTGAGAATCGATGCTTGAATGGAACAAGATTGATATTGGTTTTCTAAAACTACGGGAAAATTAAAGCAAAAACTTAAAAACACTTAAGGGAAAACAAATTTTAACTAAAAACGCAAACCGAAATTCTAAACAGGACCTAAAAACCCTAAATTATCAAGATTAAGTCCTAAAATGACCTTTTTAGTTTTTATAAGTCTTAGTTGACTAAAAAGCTAGAACAAAGAAAACTAGACCAAAAACGGGAGTGATTTAAGCTTAAAAACACGAAAAACGTGAACGGGATTCAATCCCGTTCTTTAAAAAATCAAATTTTGCAATTTTAACCCTACGAAAGCAAATCTAATTTTCCTAAGTCCTAAATGTTAAAAGAAAATTTTCTAAAAAAGAATTATATTTTTTTGACTTTTTTATAATTTTTTATGAATTAAAAACGATTTTAATGAAATTAAATGTTAAAAAATACTAAACTAATTCTAAAAATTCTGAAAAAATCCTGAAAAGTGCATTGAACAATGAAGAATCTAATAAAAATAAGCTGGAGAAAACAGCTTATCAAATAAGCTGTGAAATAAGCTAAAACAGCTTATTATACAAAAGAGCTCAAAACGTGTATAAGTAATAGATTTTGCAAGATAAAATCAAAAAAGACCCAAGGGCGAGTGGTAGTGTGTGTGTTGTGTAAAACGTTTGGTGAGAAGGGTAGAGGTCCCGGGTTCGAGCCTTGCTCACCTGGGGCTTCCCCTAATCCCAAATGTTTTTGTTTTTGCCATTTTTTATAGCTTTTTAAAGAGCTTAAAAATAAGCAACTTTTACAAAACCACTTTTTTTATAAATAAAAAATAAGCACTAAAATAAGCTGTAAAGATGACAGAATAAGCTAAAATATACTAAGCCTTAAAATGGCTAACTGTTTTGGCTTTTTGAGCACTAAAAGCAAATGTAACTAGAAAATAAGCTAACACATATGATAAGCTATATCTAAAAAGCATTTTTGAACAAAAATAAGCAACCAAAATAAGCTAGAAAGACAGAATAATCACAAAGCTATAAAACTTAGGAATTTTAAGCTAAAATGCAAATAAGCTTAAATAAGTTCTAAACTGAAGGAAATAAGCTAAAATGGGCTTAAACTAACCTAATAAGCTACACTAAACCTAAATTAAGCAAATGCAATAAGCTAATAAGCCTAAATAAGCAAAAGAGCTTTTTTGGCCAAAACTGATAAGCAAACAACCAAAGGGGACTTTTCTAGCTTATTTTTAAGCTAGAAAAAGAATCCTTATGGCTTAGTGGCTTATACCACTAAAAAGAATGGCCA
>BQNB010203558.1:0-10755 GCA_026074375.1 Tanacetum coccineum | reverse complement strand
GGGATTGGTGGATCTGAAGTCCTAAAAAGAATTTCATTTCCCCCCATTAAGGACATCTCAAATATACTATGCATTAATTTTTCAAATCGTTTAGATAATTTAGGGTTTGTAGACCCAAAAATAATGTCATCGATGTAAATTGTGAATAGAGTAGGGTCAATGGTACCTTTAGTAAAGCCTTTGGACATCAAGAAATTTGAGAGTTCATCATACCATGCTCTTAGAGTTTGTTTCAATCCATATAGAGCTTTCTGGATGATCAGGATCAACGAACCCATCTAGTTGTACAACATAAACCTCCTCCTTCAATGGACCATTAAGAAATTCCGTTTTCACGTCCATATATGATAAATTGGAAAAGACTTATGTGCAGCATATGCGACAAAAATCCAAACAGCTTCCAAGCGAGCAACTAGAGCGAATGATTCCTCGAAATCAATACCCTCTACTTGAGCATAACCCTTAGCTACAAGTCGTGCCTTATTGTGAATTACAGTTTGGTCTTCATCCTTTTTGTTCTTCCATAACCACTTTAGTTTCATTACGTTCTTGCCAAAGGGTTTGTCAACGAGTTCCCAAACTTGTAGTATGTCAAACTGATGAAGCTCTTCCTGCATTGCCTCTATCCATGCAGAATCAGCCATTGCTTCCTTAATGGTTTTTAGTTCAGCAGTACTCACGGTGAGTGCGAACATACACATTTTAGGATCTGTTGCAAGTTGTCGTCTTGTTTGCACTGGCTTGGATGGATTTCTACGAACTTGTTCTAGCGGGTGATCTTTTGTCCATCGGTATTTAGAATCGTGTGGTTGATAGAAGGTATGCATATTTGAATTATCAATATTGCGTAAAGAAGACTCATCAAATTCTCATACCGATGTACAGAAAGGATTGATAAATTCATCTTGATGGAACTGTGTATCTTCTGCTTGATTATCGTTGTTTTCCTTAGCATTAACATTTGTTGGATTTGTTGGTTCTGTTGAAGATTGAATATTCATTGTAGGTGGTGTGTCTTGTTGTTTAGAATTGTCAGTGGGAGAAGAAGAAATTGTTGACACTTGAAGTACCTAATATTTAAAAATTCATACGTACAAAGGGACCGAAAGAAGATATAACTTAATCGTTCTGTTGTGTGACAGGACTCTTTGTATCAGCTGTAGGAGAAACATTTTGTAGTTGGGGGACGGTGCCAAAGTTGTCATAATCTGACATCTCTTTGATTTCATCAAATCTAAGATATATGGATTCAACTATCAATCGGGTTCTCTTGTTGTAAACATGATATCCATTACACTTAGTGGAGTATCCCACCAGAATGCACGGATCCGCTTTTTCTTTCATCTTATCTGTTGGGATTTATTGATTTGATGATACAAAAACAATAATACAAAAGAATAAAAGAATGAAACAACAAGGATCTAAATTGACAATATAGAATTCTACAAAAGATGGAGGATTCTAAAAGATTTCCTTAAAAGAAAAAGATCAAAGATTAGGAAGATTTAGTTTCCTAATACAATTAAGATTCCTTTGTAAGTCTTATGGACTTTCTATATATAAAGAGATCCCTAGACATAGTTTATGGGTGATTTGTGTATGCACACAAAAAGATGTAGACGTCTAGAGTATAGTTTAGCCTCAAGATCAAAGTATCTTTGATCCTGTTACAGTTAGGTAATCGTTCTATACTGATCATATAGAATTGGAGCTTGTATGTGAATGAAAAACCTTGTTAAATAACATTGTTCTTATTTATATTCCGTTGTGCAAATTGTTATCATTGTTATTAGATACTAGATAAGCCTAGATCAAACTCCATAATTGGTATCAGAGCCAAGTGGCTCATGATATAGGATCTACAAGGTTTTACAATCGAAGAAGAGAAGATTTTGTATTCGATTTTTGTCACTTTCTGCACAGCTGTGGTAAAAAGGGGATATCTCATTTGTTAACCGTTGGATCTTAACAAAATTTTTATTGAAGGTTCTTTACTCATAAAGGCATATTCTCACCGGAGGGATCTTCGATCTGAGCTTTTAATTGAAAGATATAAAATTTTTAAATCTGCTGCAGAAAAGTTGAAGTTGGTATGGTTTTACTTCTCTTTAATCATTGTTTTTTAATAGTGTTCTTGTTATTGTTATTGGAAGTTTCTCTTTGAACACTTGGAAATAAGAGAAGTAATTGAGGAATGTAGATGATAAAACCACTCACACACACACACACACTAGGGTTTTTTAATTCTAGAGTCATTTTTTAGAAACCCTAATTTCCTAAAAACCTCGCAAGATGATGATCGAATACGACAGTGTAAATCAACAGTAAAGTGATATGAAATGGGAAGCTAAGAGTTCGAGTTCAGGTTCTTGTAGAAAGTTTATTGAAGTGGTTATCATGTTAATACTGATTGGAAGTTACTATTGCTTCATACATGGTTACTACTGCTCGACAACAGTTAATACTGCTAGTTAATAGTTAATACTGCTAGTTAGTAGTTAATACTGCTAGTTAGTAGTTAATACTGCTAGTGTATTTTTACTACTGCTCAACCATTAGCGCTGCTCTTCATTGTTGCTACTGCTTGGTATCGATTACTACTGTTAGTCATTTTTAGTGCTGCTCTTCATGGATGGTACTACGTGGTATTCGTTACTACTGTGGGTTGTTATATCGTATAGTTCTTTGTTATTCTATACTTTTTGGTCATAAGAGATGGTTTAATATAATTGGTTCAGGGAAGCATATAAAAAGTGTTTAACCATTTGGATATGTTACATGCACCACTTGAGGGGAAGGTTTTGATTCTTACTACTGTTAAGTCATTATTACTACTACTAGTTTTAGTTTCTACTGCTTGAATTCGTTTATCTTATTATGCGTCATGGAGGGTAATTTGAGACATTGGAAAGCATGGATTAGAAGTTTGATATATAGTTTGTAGTTGTAAAGATCAAAGTTGCATAAGTTCATAGTCCCCTATTAGATAGTGACAAAAAAGGGAAGATGATACAGAGATATATGATTTGCAACTTATTATGTGTGGTGGCATGGCATGGAAGTTCAAAGGAAATCTTAAGTTAAGGGGAATTTTGTTTCATTCATGAAGATCTCAATTTCAGGGGAAGTTCATGCAAAAGACGGTTTTGTCATCATCAAATAGGGGAAGATTGTTGGGATTTATTGATTTGATGATAAAAAACAATGATACAAAAGAACAAAAGAATGAAACAACAAGAATCTAAATTGAAAATATGGAATTCTACAAAAGATGAAGGATTCTAAAAGATCTCCTTAAAAGATAAAGATCAAAGATTAGGAAGATTTATTTTCCTAATACAGTTAAGATTCCTTTGTAAGTCTTATGGACTCTCTATATATAAAGAGATCCGTAGACATAGTTTATGGGTGATTTGTGTGTGCACATAAAAAGATGTAGACGTTTAGAGTATGGTTTAGCCTCAAGATCAAAGTATCTTTGATCCTGTTACAGTTAGGTAATCGTTCTATACTAATCATATAGAATTGGGGCTTGTATGTGAATGAAAAACCTTGTTAAATAACATTGTTCTTATTTATATTCCGATATGCAAATTGTTATCTTTGTTATTATATCCTAGATAAGCCTAGATCAAACTCCATATTATCTAGATTTTCACCATCTCTGGTTAGGTAACACGTGTAACCAAAAATGTGAAGGTGTTTAATTGAAGGTTTCCTGTCATTGATGATGTGATATGTTGTTTTTTCATGTGTCGGGATGATGATAGATCTGTTTTAAGTATAGCATGATATTGCAATTGCTTCAGCCCAAAAGAACAAAGGAAGTTTAGAAGCTGAAAGCATCGTTCGAGCAGCCTCAACCAGAGTATGGTTTCATCTTTCGACAACGCCGTGCTGTTCAGGTGTTTGAGGAGTGGAAGTTTGATGCTCAATTCCTTCTTCTTTGAAGAATGCATGGAGTGTCTTGTTTAAGAACTCTGTGCCTCTGTCAGTTCGAACAGAAATTACTAGGGCTTAAAGATTTCATTGAATCATTGTGAGGAAATTTTTTAGAACTTTTGGTGTTTCATCCTTAGATCTTAGAAATAAAGTCCAAGTATATCTGGAGTAGTCGTCTACAATTACCAGAATATATATCTTCCCATTTATGCTAGCAACCCGCATTAGACCACATAAGTCCATATGAAGCAAATTTAGCCATCCTTTTAAACTTAGAATAACCTTTGTCTTGAATGAACTTATTTTTGCTTTACTCACTTCATAAGAAGAACATAGTTGATCCTTAACATATTTCAGTTTCGGTAAACCAATCACGACATCCTTTTTTAAAAGCAGGTTGATGTAGTCAAAGTTAAGATGAGAAAGTCTTCAATGCCATAACCATGCTTGAGTTGGTGAGGCTTTAACCATGAGACAGATTGGAGTTGATAAAGTTGTTTCTTGAAGGGAAATTGTATAAAGATCAGATCCACGGTTACCGGCGAGTAAATCGTTTCCCTGAAGATCTCTAACAAAACAAGATCCTCTAACGAAACATGTAGATTTCCATAAAGCAACCTCCAAATCCGCATCACAAAATTGACCAACCAAGAAGAGATTTTGATTGAGGCCTTCAACGTAATAAACCCTGTTGATCGTTATATTTCCTTAAACCAGATCTCTATAACTAAGAATTAGAGCAAACTAATCATTGCTAAACCGAACGGTACCCAGATATTTTTCAACAAATTGCAAAACAGCCCTAAGTGTTAATTGCCCTCTGGCTTTGAGCATCCGGAGTCAACAATGAATAGGATGAGTTGAACAATATGCGAGAGAATATTAGAGGATTGATGGAATACTTGACAATTGGGTCCTAGAAGTATTGTGAGTTTCAAGACATTAGTTTATTCTAGATAGCATTATCTAAAGAAAAACTAAGTTTCTTTTTAGCATTCTCATTCCTAGCTTTAGGCACCCATTTTGTTTTTGTCTTAGGAACCTATTTATATCCTGATGGGCATCGTTGTTCTATCTACCATTTCCATGCCTTACTAGTTTTCTCATATAACATCCTATAGTAACTCTTGGATTTCTAAATAGTATATTCTAATGCAACTGTTTTCTTAGGAGGTGTTGCAACAAATTTGTTCGCTTTGACTTTGGGGTTTTCTAGTACTAATAGGCACTACTTTATGGCTTCATAGTTTCTAGCATTCCGACATCAAATATTAGAAAACACAAGCATCATGATTCAATTAAACACGTATTTTCCATAAGTAGCACAAACTACATTAACATTCAAAGTTCTGGATTTTAAATTGTCATTACTCACAGTTATAGACTTTGTTTTATTAGAAATACTAGAAATCCTAGGGTGGTCTTCTACTTTAGTCTTCTTATCCTTCACTTGACTATTGTTTGGCACGACCTTATCTTAAATTAAGTGCTCCTTAAGTTTGTGGTCTGCTAACATTAGTCCCTTGTGAATTTACTCCTTAAGAAGTTAAGACACGTGATGGTTAGTATTCCTATAAGGTCTGAAGCAACTTATGTGCTCTACTTGTGTTACATGCCTGGTTTAATCACATTTGTGTTTCTTACAGCTTGCCTTGCTGTTTGAGGCAAAAATTCGTGTAGTGACTAGTTTTGATAAACTCTCTAACAAATTAGTTTTGGGAACCGACTTTGTTTGTGAAAAACTTTTCCTCTCAAGAGAGTCTAAAAAAGGAGCTAGTTTGCCTAAAACTGATGGTTTTGGAATCCTTTGAGCATTTGGTTGTCGAACAACAGATGGTTTATCAAACTTAGTTTCCACAGACTTTCCTTTGCATTTCTCAATGAGTTTCTTTAACTCACTTATAGCAATGTTCTTGTCTTGCAATTGAGCTTTCAAATCTTGTATTTCATGATATTATTCACGTTCTTTTTGAAATACATTTGACGCTTTTTCTTTGCAAGCTGTGTCATTTTTCATTTATTCTTGACATTGTTGTAAAGCCAGTTCAAGAGAAATCAAGTGTTTTTCTAATTTAGCAAAACTTCATAAATGCTCGGTATAAACTTCTTTACTAATAGATTCAGTTTGTTTCGAAAGCTTTTGTGCAAGACATTCACATTCTTTCACTTTATGAAGATATAAGCATTGCAATTCAGAGTGAGCATCTAAATCAGATAACGAATGCAAATAAGAACACATAACATCATTAGACACACATTCTTGCAAAAGTATATCATACATGTTTGAAAATTCTGCTTTATCAGATTTAAGTTCGTCAATTTCATTTTTAAGGGATTCAACGTACTTTAAATCAGCATGCATTTCTTGCTTAAGTTCATGAACAAATGTGAAACTATCATTCTGTGTCTTTATGGCAAGAGGCATCAAACATGTTTTTATTAGCACTTCCATATCAAGAGGCAGTAGGTCACGAAAATGATAAGAGAATTGCTTTCCCAAGCTTGAATCAACAAGTTCTCTAAAGTGATTATGTTATTTTTCTCTTACATGTATGCCTTGTCTACTTTTACTTATTGATTTTGAAACAGGTAAGAAAGCCCAATGTTTTTGAAAATATTTGGTTTAAATTTCACAAAATATTTTCTCCACATTTTCTTCCTACTTCATTTGCATGTGCCAACTGTTCATGATATTCCTGAGACACGGTTTGAAAAATTTCATAAAGACTATTAGCTTTGTGTAGTCCATAAGGTATCACTAAGTCTTTATTCAATTTTTATTGACTCTCTTTTTCAAGAGTCAGAGTCTATTCCCTATCGGGGACGAGTCTGTTTGCAAGATCAGATTGGTCATTTAGGATCTCATACAAACATGGTTTTTTCGATTGAGCCCTTTTAAGGTACATTAGATTTGCAAAGGTTGGTCTACCATTAAATGTTGGGCCTTTGGGAGCTAACATATGTATGGTTTGAATTGATTGATTCCTTTTGTAAACAATTTCATTCAAAAACTTTAATTGCTTTTCCATTGAAATCATTTTGTCAATGTCTTTTTCTTCCTTAAGTTTCAAATCCGTTATAACCTTTGTTTTCTCTTTGACAATACCTTCAAAATGTGACTTTGTTAAAAGACTCTGTTTGACTAACTCATCATGTTTCTCTTTGACAACTGAAATTTCATAGGCTTTAACTTTTAAACCTTCTTTTATGTCAATCTCTTTTTGAGCTAATAGTCCTAGAGTTTCATTTAACTTACGTTCAAGTTTGTCATAGTCAACTGTACGGTCATTTAAGGCCTTGTACCTCTCAAACTCAGTCTGTTTATTTTGAAGTGCAATTAAACAACTATCCCGAATACTATTAGACTCCCCCAGAGTTCTACTAGTTTCCGCAAGAATAGATTTGCATTCTTTCAATTCATGAGCAAGTGATGCGTTTGCTTTCTTTAATTGCTTTTGAATCTTTTTATTTTCATCAACATCAAGTTTTAAATTTGCAATTAAATTAGCAAGCGCAGCACGCTCATCTTCAGCATTTTGTTCAGTCTGAATATCATTATCACACATATCCGGTGAATCAGGAGTGACATTACTATCATCCTTTTCCACTAAACATGTGTTACTAGTGGATTCAGGTTGCTCAGAATGTTGTCTCACATTGGCAAACACATTATATTCAGCATTTTTTATACCTGTTCCAATGGCTTCCAGTATCAGTTTTCACTGAGTCTTGCATAAGAACCTCCTGGATCTTTGCCATAAAACTGTAATGTGCTTTCTACATTCTTGTTCATCAATCTCCTCATCCGTTGTCTCCAAGCCAATTCAACTTGCTCTGCTTGTAATGGAACACCTTTCTCAGCTTGTTTGCACAGCAACATATTTTCCTTGTGATATGTTAAGTCTTTTACCCTTTTTAGTTTCCTGCATTCCTTAGCAAAATGACCAAATTCCTTGCAATTGAAACACTGTATCCCAGTCTGCTGCACTACCTGACTGCCTACAGTCTCCCTAGCCCCAGCAACAGTCACTGTCCTCTGATTCCCAAACTGTCCAGTCTGATTGTCATTCTTGTACCTTAGAGTAGTATCCACATTCTTGTTTCTGGAGTTTGAAGAAGTTCTGAGGTTGTTGTTGGTAGGTTTGTAGATCTATTTTGAAGGTACTTGCATAAGTTCCAAATTTTTTCTACATATCCTTATCTCTCTAAGCTTGTTCAGGATCACTGTCTTCTTTAGAAGCTGACTCAGATGGAGGTGTGATTGGTTTGGCTATCTCTTTGCCTTTGAATTTGGTAGATGCATTAGATCTGGTGGAAGATGCTTGTTTTGATGGTGGTGCAAATGATTTGTGAGATTTTGGTGCTTGATAATAAGGATCTGGATATTGTTGAGCAGCAGCAACAAGTGCTAATGGGTTAGCATTCTTGGCTATTCTCTCAGCACGGATTTCATTAACTTCCTTTTGATATTGTTTCAGAACGTCAAAGAGCTTGTGATATGAGACTGTATCCAAGTCGTGTTGTTGCTATGATAATTGTCACAAACCTTGACCATTTTGGTTGAAGTTGTTGAAGAAACTAAACATTGACTTGCATCGTAGCAACTGTCAAGTTGTTTCTTATCATTTCATTCATCATCTTGTAAAATCTAGAGTAGTATGACTCCATGGACTCTCCATCATGAGAAGTGAATTTTCTAAATTCCCAAAACAAATTAGTCTTGACATCTTGAATGTTAAGAGATTCACCTTGTTGTAGCCTATCAATAGTTATCGCGCACATATAATGAAGCTATTTTGCATGCATTAACAGTTGAGTAGATTTCATCCCCAATTCCAATCAATAGCAAATGGATTGCTTCTTTTTCTGATTCATAATGAGCTTTGTTTTCAGGAGACATAGTCAAGATTATCTTAACTGCTGTTCGTTCTGGAATTGATGGAGAATTCTCTGTTGTAGGTACAACTAGGATTGTAACAGTAGTTGGCTGGTATGGACCTTCCAAAATGAATTTCCTCAAGGCATCACCATTTGGTCTTGTGTCAATGTATCTTAAGAAACGTGATTGCCATTGAGCATATCTTCCTGTTGCAAGCATTGATAGACGATCCCTTGATCCAACTGCCATGATGTTGTTATGCATTTGACTGTCAGTTGTGGAAGTTGTAATTGAAATTGGAGTTGTCATGATGAATGATTTGTGTGATATAAAGTGAAAATGATTTGTAAGATCTTAAGTAGGTAAAGTGATTGTTGTTGTGGATTGAAATCAATTAACGTTCACAGGATTTTACAAATCTATGATTTAAACCGAGAAAAGAAATGGAATCTTTTGCGAGATTTTACAAAATCAAGAAGAAACCATGAAAAAATGATTAATTGTTGTTGAAATCGTTGTTGTATTTGAAGTATTTGAGCTTTTGTTAACGATTGAGGAGCTAAAACGATGAACGGTGCACAAACTTTCAACTTAAAATGAATAACGGTTGATTAAAACTCAAATAAGGACTAACGGTGGAATAACGATTCACGTTGGAGACAAACGGGCTTAATTATAACTATTAAGGACTAACAGTGTAAACCTAATTCAACAAAGAGGGTTAATACACAAGGAAAGGACGAATTGAGAATGGGTCTTTAAGTCCAGGGACTAAACTTTCCAATTTTGAATTGTAGTTTATTAATAAAGCAAACTACGTTCCCTCCTTTTCTTTTTTCTTTCTTCCCGTTTGAATTTTATAACAATGCAACGAATGGAAATATCTTCTCGCGGACTCGTACGATTATCGTCGTTGGAATGTGAATATACCACGTTGATCGAAAATGAATCACGATCACAACGGTATAGGTTATAAGTCCCGTAACTAGCCGACACTCGAAACCGAAAACCCGAAATGAATTAATCGTGTATAGTTTTATACTAGTTGAGTTGCTTATTCGGTTCTTAATGTCACGGTTGCGTATCCGGTTGACAAAGACTGCATATCCGGTCAATCAAGGAGAACTGGGTATCCGGTCAAACCTCAGAACAACGTATCCGGTTGAAGTTTAAAGCTGCGTATCCAATTGGTAAAGGAAATGCGTATCCGATGAACTTTGAACCTACGTATCCGGTTACAACTACAAACTGTGTATCCGGTTAAGCTTGAAGCTGCATATCCGGTGCCTTCTAAGATTGTACTAACGTCCTTGTGTCCTTTCTTTTATCTTCTATAGAAACCAACAAAAACGAATCGTCCTTTGAAGCTAAAAATGTAGATCTTGGTCTCCTTCTTGTCTCAACCGGTGTGGACCACAAAAATAGAAGAAATCTAAAAAAACTTGAATAAGCTCGATTATAAGCTTGTTACCACACGAATAAGCCACGAATCAGATAACCACAAAAACCAAATAAGCCAACAAAAAAACTTGTAAATAAGCTGCGACAAAGATAAGCTATGGTAAGCTTATAAAAAACTGTTTTAAATAGCAGGAAGCCACAAGACTCTAACCGGAATAAGGTACAAAAACTATTTGGAAATAAGCTAAGACTATTTTGTCATGAAAAGGAAGCTAAAAACACTAATAAGCAAAAAGTAAGCTACGAGCAATTGTTAAAAAGAAAGTGTGAACTGTTGTGAATGAAAATAGAAAAAGACTTAAATATAAGGAAACCAAATAAGCCCAATATGGAGATTTCAAACAGGAAACGTTTAAAAACCCAAAATAAAAGAGATCCAAATTATAACACCCCGTGTTTTAGGGTCATTTACGACGTCAATAAATTCATTATGTATTTTTAGTATTGTACGCGTTTGCTTTTAAATCGTAATC